>MU399506.1:6484-141096 GCA_022578845.1 Hypoxylon cercidicola
TTATAAAAATTATAATAAAAAAAAAAAAAAAAAAAACAATTTTATTTTCCCCCCCCCCCCCCCCCCCCCCGGCTAAGAATAAGCTTAGTTTAAACCGAATTAAAATAAAATTTATTTAATTATTAAATTAGTTACTAAGCTTACGTGGCGTAATTATTGTTTTTTTTTTATTATTTTAAAATAAAAATAAATATTTTTATATTATTTATATATATTTTATATTAAATTTTAATTATTTTTTAAATTATTATTATTTAAAAAAAATATTAAATAAATTATAAAATTAATAAAAAAAAATTTAATTTTATTTATTTTAATATATTATTATATTTTTTTTAATTAATTATTTAAAAAATTAAAATTTATAAAAATTAATATTATTTTTAATAAAAAAATTATTATTAAATTAATAAAATATTAAAATAATTTTTATTAAATTAATAAAATTATTAATTAATAAAAAAATAAAATAAAATATATAAAATATATATTAATATTTAATTTATAATATAAAAATTAAAAAAAATAATATAAAATTTAAAATTTAAATATAATTTATAATAAAATTATATTAATTTTTATATATAATTTCGTATTTATATTATTTATATAAATTTATTTTTTTATAATTTTAAAATATTTAAAATTAAAATTAATATATAAAAATTTAATATTTTTTTTATAATTTAAAAAAATTATTAATTAAATAATTTTTAAATAATAAAAAAACTTAAATATAATTATAAAAAATATTTAAAAAAAATTTAATTTTTAATAATTTATTTTAAATTATTAAATATAAAAATTATAAATAATATATTATATAATATTAAATATTTAAATTTAAATATAATATTTTTATTATTAAATAAAATACGTATAAACGAAATAAAAAAAATAAAAAAAAAATAAAATAAAATCAAAATAAAAATATAAAAAGTATTTATCGTAAACAGTCGATCTTGCGGTCTAGTAGTTGATACGCGGAGCGCCGGGGTCAGGGACAAAAGTCAGATCCGTGCACCGGGCTTTGATTGGTGGAGAGGGTAGGTCGTTAGACTGCGGCCAATTAGTTAGAAAACGGAAGCCTCGATAGCAACACACGTCTTACAATTTAGCTCTGAATCGTGACAAGTCGAATTCCAAAAACCACACACCCCCTTCTTCAAGCGGCATCATTCGGCTTGTGGTAGCAATTGAGTTTCGAAATAACTATATCCATCGAACCGTCACGACGAATAAACATCGCAGGAGTCGACCATGTCCGCCGCCAGCCGCGCCGCTTGGTGGCGGCAGATCCGCTTCTTCAGCACGCTCAGCACGACACCTCCAATGCGAACCTCCAGACCGCAAACCACGCCTCTCCCCTCCCACCTCCTCCTCCTGCGCAGCCGCCGCGCGCCCCTCAACCGCCGTTTCCAATCCACAAAACCCACCCCTCCCTCCGCCGCCGAAGCCGAGGCGCGCAAGACCCGACGCGCAGACGCCATCTTGCAGAGCGCGAGCCGATGGGTGCCGTCGCGCCTGCGCCCGTACCTCGCGCGTCTGCGCTCCGCGCCGTTCTCGCACGTCGCCGCTTTCCTCGTGCTGCACGAGCTGACGGCCATAGTCCCGCTGGTGGGGCTGGTGTACACGTTCTACAGCATGGACTGGGTGCCGACGGCGTGGGTGCTGGGGCCGTGGGCGGCGTGGGCCGAGGAGGGGCTGAGGCGGTACTTGCGGTATTTCCGGAAGAAGGGGTGGTTCGGGCTGGGCGGGGGCGACGGCGACGATGATGGGACGCGCGAGGGCGAGGAGATGCTGGAGGAGCGATTGAAGGAAGAGGTGATGCGGGAGAAGGAGAAGAAGGGGAAGAGGAGAGGCTGGCTGGGGTTCTGGAGGAAACAAGACGATGCTGCTGGTGATGCCCCTGAAGACGGAGGAGAGAGCAAAAAGTCGACAGCTTGGCAGAAGGTTAGGAAAGCAGTGACGGTCGACCACACGACGAAGGGGTATAACATTGGCATTCAGATCGCAGCCGCCTACGCCATCACAAAGATGTTGCTTATACCTCGGATCGCTTTAAGTCTATGGGCCACGCCATGGCTGGCTAGGGGGTTTGTAGCTGCGAGGCGCTCGATATGGAGGAAACGCTCATGAATATATTGCATCTTCTATCGTTCACCCAGGTCATGCTACAAATTGGAGGTCGAGGACATCCCGTATCTTCATCTGATTTTCATTCGTGATTTGTACTTTTGTTTATGCCATTATAGACCCTTGGACGTTTCCTAAGCTAGATCGAGGTGATCTCGAGTCATGGAACTCTTCGGCTACGTCAACGTTTATTCGTAGATCCACTTGGCCTGGGCGCTCTCCCAGCTGACAATGTCACCCTCCTTGAACCACAGAGCGATCTCCTTCTTGGCGTTCTCGACGCTGTCGGAGCCGTGGCAGACGTTGCGACCAGTAACGAGGGCGAAGTCACCCTATTGTACTCTGTTAGGACCAAATGGGAATGGAACGGTGTCGAGAGGGTTACTTACACGGATGGTGCCAGGGGCGGAGGCAAGAGGGTTGGTGGCACCAAGGAGGACTATAAGAATGATGGTTAGCTAGAACACAATGCAATATTCAAATTCCAACGTACCTCGGCCAGTCTTGACGGCGTCAACACCTTCCCAGATCATGGCGCAGATCGGGCCGCTGTTCATGTCTAAACTCGGGTTAGTATATCGAATAGGACGGTCGTAATGGTCATAGCATACACTCAATCAAGCCAGGGAAGAAAGGCTTCTCCTTGAGGTCAGCATCTATTGCAATTATGTTAGTTGACGGATCTGTTAGGGGTTAAGGGGGGTTAATAACGGCTTACAGTGCTGCTCGAGGTGGGCCTTGCCGGGGGTGACCAGCTTGATGGCGGCAAGCTTGAAGCTGGTTTGAACGTTAGAGAGCAGACCAAGTTATCATAATGTGTAAGGTTGTGGGTTCTTACCCTCGGGCCTCGAAACGGGAGATAATGGTGCCGACTAGGCCACGCTGGAATAGGGCGGTTAGCTCGATGTCCGAAAGCTCTCCATAGTGAATTGTTTATATACCTGGACGCCATCAGGCTTAATAGCAATGAAACTACAAAGAATATGTCAGTCTTGCTATGCAATAGCTACAATAGCTACGATAACATTATGAGCCGGGTTTGCAATGGGAAACTTACGTCTGCTCGGAGGAAGACATCTTTTCTGGAATTGGCACCGCCTTTTCGGTTGGTAGTGGGGTAGCTTCGATCAAGGGATCGAGAGTAGTTGTGATGGTAAGAGTGGTGGTAGTAGGAGGAAATAAACTCGTTAGAGCTCCCTTGTACTTGTTGAGATCGTGTTTAACGCTTTGACTGAAGGACCAACCTTGACGATCTGGTAGTGTCTGCCAGGGGAAAAGGAAGAATAGGAAAAATACGAGACACAGGCTTGTGCAGAAAAGATAGAGGGCGGGGTGACGAGCATGGCGGGGCATTAGGCCTAGGAATCTTCTATTGGGCTGCCGTTGCTGTGGCTTCTGGGGCTTGGCATTGCTCTCGGTGCTGTGGCGTCCACCGCCAAATTGCTTGGGGACCTTTTTTGGCTCGTACATTTTGGGCAGCAGAATGCTACTCTCATCAGATCAGATCCTAACGTTGTACATGCGTGTGGATGGGTAGTGATTGGTGGAGATATCTTGAATATGGAGTTCGAGATGAATAAGTGGGAGTACGATCCGATATGAATGACTGACTGTGGATGATGATAGATGGGATGAAAGATTTGACAGTGCCCAGGTGGTCATTAATTAGATTATATAGAGTTTTAGCAGTTGCAATTTATTGAGGACCGTTTTCATCTCTTCACGACATGTGTAAGACCTCATTATTCTATTTTGAGCCAGCTAGAACTGTACAGATTTCTTAGAGCTGGGTTAGGGGTCTAGGCCGCAACTAAGGATATTCATTCGACAGGTCTATGCATATAAAGAGTTCACCAGATAATTCCCTTATCGCAATTGTGGGTCAAAGAGATAACATTGTGGCTGAACAGGCTAAAATCCAGGGAGCTTGCAAGGGACGTAGCTAGTGGACAGCTCATATCAAGAAGTTCACCTTCTTGCCACGAAAACAATACAGTGCTTGCATCCCCGCAAAGCAATTGTACCAATCTCCTCATGATTTCCTGTTAATATATAATCCTATGATTCTATTCCATCTTTGATCGACTTCTTTCTCCGCCGTTGTTGTCATCGATCACACCCCTAAAGGCACCGAGCCAAAGGTCCAAAATGGCCGGTGCTGGTACAGGCCAGCTGTCCGCAAGGTGGACTGCTATCTGGTGCCTCTTCGCTGTCCTTTGTTCTCTTTTCACGACAGGAGGTACTATTCGATTACTGAACGCGGTCCTGGATCCTAGCTAATTGAGCCTAGTTGCGGTCAAGGAAAACGATTTTAAAAAATGCCACCAGTCGGGCTTCTGCAAGAGGAATAGAGCATACGCCGACAATGCCATTGCCCTAGGATCATCATGGCAAGCACCATATAAGATTCCCTCCGAGCTGGCCTCGTTTAAGGATGGCCAATTCCAAGCTACAATACTGAAGACCATTGACGAACAAGGAAACACTGTCCGACTTCCTCTCACCGTATCCTTTCTGAAATCCGGTACGGCACGTGTCACCGTTGACGAACAGAAGAGACAAGAGAAGGAAATTGAATTGAGACATAACAGTGGGGTAAGAAAGGAGAGATACAACGAAGCAGAGAACTGGGCTGTTGTCGGCGGCTTAGATGTCGATACGACTGCTAAAGTCTCTCACGAAAGCAAGACCGGCATTAAAATCCAGTATGGTCCGAACTTCTCGTTCGAGGCTGATATAAACTATGAGCCCTATTCGATCCAATTCAAGCGAGATGGCGCTACTCAAATCAAACTCAACGATCGGGGTCTGATGAATATGGAGCATTGGCGACCGAAGATCGAGAAGCCAGCACCGGAGAAGAAAGAAGGAGAGGAAGGACAGGAGGAAAAGAAAGAGGAAACCCCTGAGGTACCTACATCAGAAGACGAAAGCACTTGGTGGGAGGAAACCTTCGGTGGTAACACGGACTCCAAGCCCCGCGGACCTGAGAGTGTGGCTCTTGATATCACCTTTGTTGGTTACGAGCACGTTTATGGCATCCCGGAACACGCTGGCCCCTTATCACTGAAGGAGACCCGTGGCGGCGAGGGCAACTACGAAGAACCGTACAGATTGTACAATGCTGATGTCTTCGAGTACGCTTTGGACAGCCCGATGACTCTGTATGGTGCAATTCCCTTAATGCAAGCCCAACGAAAGGACTCCACTGTTGGTGTTTTCTGGCTTAACGCTGCCGAGACCTGGATCGATATCACCAAGGCTAAAGAATCCAAGAATCCTTTGGCTCTCGGAATCACCGCAAAGACCAACACCCATAGCCACTGGATCTCGGAAGCCGGTTTAATGGATGTCTTCGTCTTCCTCGGCCCTACCCCTCGCGATATCTCCAAGGTCTATGCGGAACTTACAGGCACTACCGCTATGCCCCAAGAATTTTCCATAGGATACCACCAATGTCGATGGAACTACGTCTCAGATGATGACGTTAAGGAGGTTGACCGCAAGATGGATCGGTACAACATTCCCTACGATGTTATCTGGCTGGATATCGAATACACCGATGACAAGAAGTACTTCACCTGGGACGGCGACATGTTCAAGGACCCGATCTCCATGGGTCAGCACTTGGACGCGCACGGAAGGAAATTGGTTACCATTATTGATCCCCATATCAAAAACACGGGAGGCTATCACGTGTCTGACGAACTCAAGTCGAAGGGTCTTGCTATCAAGAACAAGGACGGCAATGACTTCGACGGTTGGTGCTGGCCGGGATCCTCGCTTTGGATCGATGCCTTTAACCCGGCGGCCATTAAGTGGTGGGCTTCTCTGTTTAACTATGACAAATTCAAGGGCACGATGGAGAACACGTGGATATGGAACGACATGAACGAGCCGTCTGTGTTTAACGGACCAGAGGTTACCATGCCTAAGGACAATATCCACCATGGCGGCTGGGAGCACCGAGATGTTCACAATGTGAACGGAATGACTTTTCACAATGCTACGTTCGAAGCTCTACTGTCTCGAAAGAAGGGTGAGCTCCGACGTCCATTCGTTCTCACTAGATCTTTCTTTGCAGGTTCGCAACGTCTTGGTGCCATGTGGACCGGCGATAATCAGGCCAGCTGGGAGCATCTCGGAGCGGCCGTCCCAATGATCCTCGCCCAAGGAATCTCTGGTTTCCCCTTCTCTGGAGCCGATGTCGCTGGCTTCTTTGGCAATCCCGAATTGGAGCTGCAGAGTCGTTGGTACCAAGCTGGTGCTTTCTACCCATTCTTCCGAGGACACGCCCACATTGATGCTCGTCGCAGAGAACCATTCTTACTTGCAGAGCCGTACCGATCTATCATCACTTCTGCCCTGCGCCTCCGATACAGCTTGCTTCCAGCTTGGTATACTGCGTTTTACCATGCCAACCGGGATGGTAGCCCCATCATCCGCCCCATGTACTGGACACATCCGAGCGAGGAAGGCGGCTTCGACATTGACGATCAATTCTTCGTCGGGTCAACTGGTCTCCTTGTTAAACCAGTGGTACAGAAGGATAAGACTACGGCCGACATCTACATCCCGGATGACGAGGCCTATTACGACTATTTCAGCTACAAGAAGCTGCCAACGTCCAAAGGCAAGCACCTGACTGTAGACGCACCTATTGAAACTATTCCACTATTGATGCGTGGTGGTCACATTTTCCCTCGCCGTGATATACCCCGACGTTCTTCTCAGCTGATGAAATTCGACGACTATACCCTCGTTGTAGCAATTGGCAAGAACGGCCAAGCTGAGGGAGAGCTCTATGTAGACGACGGTGAGTCCTTCGACTACGAGAAGGGCCAATACATACACCGCAAGTTCAAGCTCGAAGGGTCAACCCTCGCTTCTACGGACGCGGAGGGTCGCGACGTCAAGAGCGTGAAAGAAGGAGAGTGGCTGAAGCACATGCACAACGTCGCCGTCGACAAGATCGTCATCGCCGGCGCCCCTTCGTCGTGGGCTGACCTGAAGGAGGTGACGATCGAGTCCGACGGCAAGAAGACGTCCGCTTCGATCGACTACTACAAGGCGGACGGCAGCAGGACTGCTTTTGCGATCGTGAAGCGCGTCGGGGCTAGTATCGGCGCGGATTGGTCTATCACGTTTGCATGAAGGATTGGTGTTGATGGTGTATCTACTTAGGTACGTAGAGATGAATGAATGATAGCTGGTTCATAAGGACAGTTGGAGACCAAACTCATGCAGCGATTCCGGGTTAAAACAGCTCGCTATGCAGTAGGGGTTCTTGAACGGTATTATCGCTCTCACTTATGTCACAAGGACCCGCTGGGCGAGTTCAATGCTCCAGTTGCTGCGTTGGCCCACGGGTCCGGACTCAAGTGGTTGGTGCTAGTTAACCCTATATACAAGTTGCATATTCGGTGTAGTTGGCCTCCCAGTATCTTCCGAAAGCGGTCTTGGTCTTAGGTATGTGATATCATCTTCTACGTCATCGACGACGACAGCAAGGCCTACTGTGTTCATGCGCATAGCCGGCTTGGGAGCTCCTGCAAGCCCATGTGGGGGTGCTATCACCTTTCTCGGCATCTGAGATAGTGACATAGGAGATACTGAGCCCACTTCTTGAGTGGAAGACAGGGACTTGGGAGGTTTATCTCTTTCTCCAGTTTCTTGCCCGCAAGCCCTACTAGCGGTGTATTGGACGGTGGGGAACGTGGTAGTGAATTGATGCTCATGGAATGCTCTATATATGCGACGTAACCAACCCAAGCTGGAACCATTGCTTCATCCTCTTGAGTCTTGTTGTAACTATAACGATAATATACCTAAGGCAAGTGCAGATGAAGCCTGTTATGCTGCAATGAACGACGAGATGGTTAGGTACTCTGTTCTATCTGGGTAAACGTTTAGGAATAGGGTCTCGGTGGAAAGGGGTAGGTATTTCTTCGATTTCTGCTTCTGCTTCTGCCTCTTATGCTTGTTTTACTTTTTCATCTATTTCTTCACTAGATATCTTGCAAATCTAGATTTTCTAGATTTGAAAGACTTCACTACCTCGTATATTAATTCTCATAAAAAAGGCTCAACGCGAAGCCGCCTAATAGAGATCTATGATTAACTAAATTTTCTTGTACGTTACCGCCATAAACCAACTGATAGATCTACCTGGTTTCCTCTCGACTTGTATGCTACTTGAACTTTGAGAATTCTTCGTCAAAGTTCACCTTCAGCAGCCGGTTTCTGTCCCTTACTCGAGTTGTTTCCAGATATCCCCAGGCGTGCCACAACCCGTGTAAAGTATTCCGTCCGGCGATTGGTCAGACGTAGCCTGGGCCGTGTCCACAATGTTCATCTTCGGGATTGCAGTCGGGTCAAACTTCTTAGCAAAGGCTCGGACCTGTTGCAGGGAACCGTCAGACACCATCGGGCCGGTCCTCGCAAACGCCGCGTCGAAGTGTTGTTTCGTTAGGACCCGCGTCTCGCCTGATTTATCTGCGCTGTCGAGCTCGTTCTGGCAAATCAATGCGGCTTGCGTGCAGATAGTTTTGATGTCCGATCCGGTGAAACCGGCTGTACGAGTTACTAGCTGGCGAATCTTTAGGTTCGGATCTGTCGTCTCGTCTCGAAGGAAGATTTCAAAGATTTTCTCTCTAGCTTTGCTGGATGGCAAACCGATGTAAAGTCGTGCAGGGACACGGCGCATGACCGCGTCGTCCAAGTCGTTCGGATGGTTGGTTGCAAGTAGCAAGAACGGCGGCATCTTGGCAGCGGTCAGCCCATCTTGTTGGTTCAGGAGTTCATTGAGGCGACTTCGTTCCCAATCCCGATCATCTGGTCTACGCTTCCTGAATAAAGCGTCCGCCTCATCAATGAATATGATGCTGGGCGCAACCATCGATGCGAGATTGAAAAGTGCCTTGATTAGCTTCTGTGTCTCGCCCACTAATTTGTTTTCGATATCTGCTGCGGAGACGTGTATCATTACGGCCTTGTATTCGTGAGCCAGGACTCTTGCTAGTTGCGTCTTCCCTGTTCCCGGGGGACCGTACAGTAAGGCACCCCTTATTCTTGACTTGCTGAGAATGCCGTATTGAGACTTTGGATCGGAACTAGCCAAATCTACCAACTGCTTGACAGCATCTTTCGTCTCTTTATCCACCTCAATATCCTTCCAGCTTTGATCGACGGCATCTAAACACTTGTTGGTTACAGGAAGAGATATACAAACAGATGAGTTCTACTTACCCGACGCAACAATAGACTCCAGCAGGTTATTCTCATATCGGTACTTGTTGTAATCATCTTGCACTTTCTTGATCGCTTTCTTCGCGCCACCGTGGAGAGTATTCCATTTACCTGGTAGCTTTTTCTCGTTCTTTCCTCCCATCCATTCATTCAGTACCCTCAATCTCTCGAACACCTTCTCCACGTTACCAATGCTGAGGTCAGTGGTGCTAAGGGCGCCGACTAATAACTTCAGCTCACAATCCTCGAGGTTTGCTTCACTTAGTCGTTTCGCAGCGAAGCTTTCTTCCGAGATATTCCAATCGACATATGGCTCTAGTAATCCTGAAAAAGGAGGAACATTGCATAGCACTCTGATTGATTCCTGCAACAGTTGAATTACCCTGTTTTGCACGGTCTTCTTGTAATCCTTTTTGAGGAGTTCCATTTGCGCATCGCTCTTCATTGGCACCACTATCTGCACCGGTTTGATCGGATTTGATCCAAGATCAGATAGGAATTCGTCGTCATCTGAGGTTGGACCAGGCCAGGTGAAACCATATACCGGATCATATTGATTGTCGATGGCGATGACAGCAATCTCTCTTCCTTGAGCTCGCGCATCTCTGACATAGTCTCGGAGGTGTGTCAATATATGCCGAGGGGATTTGTAAAAGTCTTCCCCGACTTCAGTTAGTAGTACAATGATTGGGCTCTTTTCTTGCTTTTGGTCGGCTGTGTTGGAGTTGCCCCTTTTCTCCGATATTGAAGCCAACAGGGTTTCGAAAGGAAAACGTAGCCTCTCTCTCGTTTCGTCTTCGGTGGTATTTGGCGCATTATTATCTGACGCTGGTTTTTCTTTATTTGTATTCGAGGTTGACTCTTTAGAAGGATTTTCGGGCTGAACGAAGTAAAGGTCTCTGAAAGCCGTCACGCCCTTTGGAAGAGTGAGGCCCGACTCAGTGGCGAAATGGATTGCGAGGCTCTCGAAGTCGTGCAGGCCTAAAGTTAATATATCGGCTCCGATGTCCTTAGCAAAGCGCTATACCACCAGCTCGAGAAATCGTTGTCCGTGTTTCTCATGAGGCAGTCGAATCCCCATGGCATCGTAAGCGAATTTTCTTTGATGGATTGAGGGTTCAGACTCTTCTAGAGGAGTAACGAGCTCGAATAAAGACTCGTAGATTACGGTGTGTATTTTATAATAATCTGCGTCTTCCGCCTCAGTAATAGTTGAATCATTGTCGCTTGACGAATCGTAGACCGTGAGGGGAATTTCGGAAGAGGTCAGTTCCTCCCAAGTTTTAACGCAACCATTCAAAAACCATGAAGGAATAGTTAATTGCCGAGATGTATCCGCTTCTGTAGACGTTGGCGTTGGCGTTAACATGCCATTTGGTAAGCTGTGTGGTGCAACGGTTGGTCCCGGGTCGTTCATTTCCGGGAGCTGGGGCGCTTCACCATTTAGTGTTGACCACCTCAACATATTTGGCATATCTATGTCATTGGCTTCCTTGTTCGGCATCGTAGTTTGTTGCTCTGTTATCTAGGTGAAATGAAAATGTCAAAGATACAAACTATGGCTAAGCTTGGTATTTCATGAAGTATCTAACGAAGAATATGTATTGCGTTAGGTTAAGGCAACTGGGTTGCCCCTGAGTCATCCAGAGGGTGTAAAACTACACATGCAGCACGGTGATTCACTGGTATTCTATCCAGTGGGGTCTACAGCTAATAACAACAAGGTGGTATGAGCCCCTGCCTCACAGCAGCGCGAGCTAGAGTCCATCAGGCATGGTGTTAACTTCAGTCCTAATATTAAGCGTCGCATTAGCAAAAGAGAACCATACTGACTACCTAGGTAGTTATCGAATAAAGGAATAATATGTAAAACCTTACATTAGAAGGCTCAGTCATCTAAGGCAAATAGCTAGGTACCTAAGTCAGCCTGATTTCCCATATTGACTCTGTTCTCATCCAATATATCTTTGACATATCCTACTACGATATCGTTGCACCTCCTTTAGCATGGCTTCCTAAATGACAACCCAGGACTTGGTTTCAGTCTCAGCAATGAGACTTTGGTCTATACGGGAAGTAGGCGGTTGCTGCCGAAAGTGTCGTGGATAATAGATAGTACGCATTAAGATAGTTATGGAATTGATACTACAGAGTTCAGGGACGTCCCTCCTACCTCCGACAATTTGATGCCGTTGCATCGGCTTCATACTCCTTGGTCTCCAGAACCCCGGGTGGAGGCCTTTAATCAAGGAGCATTTTAGTATATATTTGCAAGTTGAGAATATTGAAGAAATAACTAAACTTGTGGTACCTTGTAGTTAGAGCGCCTTTTTTTTTTCCAATGTGTCAAGCACTTGTAAGTATAGCGGCAGAACTTTCAAAGGCTGTCAACCCCTTTACCCTAACCCTAACCCTAACCCAGATAATGTGATTATAATGATGCAGGAGCTGAAGTCCACTGGAACTACAGGGCAAATACAGTACTCCCCTTATAATAAACATTAGTATAACTACTGTGCCTGGGTTATAGCGCTGTTGGTGGTTTTAGGTCAACGCTACTGATATAAATACTCGGAATTGCTAACATGGAAGAGACATTCGAATTACTATTCCTACTACTAAGATGGCTATCAACTAAGCAGGTCCATCAATCTGCCTCTCACTTTCATCAAGGAGTCCAAGAGCTTCCCGTCTAGTCGGAGCAGCGGGGTCGAAGTACGGCTTCTCGGCCAGCGAAGTGACGCGGGTGCCATGTCTAGGGTGCTTCCCGCCGTAGTCCCAGCTGGCGTTGTGTATCGTGATCCTGCCGTATCCACGTTAGCCAAGTTTTTCCACTCTTCACAGACGACACCAACCTGTTATCCCAGAGCGCGCTGGTGTTCGGCGTCCACCGGAACCGCACCTGGATGTCGACGTTCCGCTCGTACACGTCGTACAGGTAGTCCAGGATGACGTCGCTCTCGGCGCGGTCGAGGCCCACGATGCGGTCCGTCATGGCCCGGTTGACCCACAGCGCCTTCCAGCCCGTGGCCGGGTGCACCCGGACGAGTGGGTGCACGCGCTCGACGTACCTGGGGCCGGCCTCCGGGTGGTCGCGGTCCAGGTACGGGTGGGCTGATCTGTACACGGCCAGCTTGCCGTCGATCATCTTGCGGAAGTCCGGCGACAGCTTCTCGTACGCCGAGTACCCGCTCGCCCACAGCGTGTCGCCGCCCACGGCCGGCACCGTGTCGTTGTACAGGTGCGTGATCCCCGCCGGCTGCAGCTCGTGCACGAGGTCGGTGTGCCAACGCGAAGCGCCGCCCGGGTTCCGGAAGCTGGCCGCACGCTCCGTGGCTTGGAGATCGGGCCAGATCACGGTCACGCCGAGGTTTCCCGGGACCTGCGGTACCTGTGGCTACATTCGGGATGAGTATGCTCGGCGACAGTACCGAGATTGATCATTGGAGTAGGTGCTTACGTGAACCTCAACTTCCCCGTAGTACTTCCCGAGCTCCAGCTGCTGCTGCGGCGACAGATCCTGGTCCCGGAAGAAGACGACGCTCCGCTCGGCAATGAGAAGCGCCAGCTCATCTCTTTGCTGGTCCGTTAGATCCTTCAGCTGTAGGCCCTCGATCTCGGTTCCGATGTGCGTGGTGAGGTCCGTCACCTTGGTAGCAGCGGACAGCAGTGCCGACTTCGACTTGTCCGCCCGTGCTCCGGCGTCATCGTGCTTCCACTCCTTGCTCCTGATATTGTAAACATCCTGGAGATAAAGCGGTATTGCCGGACGGTATGGGTAACCGTTCGAGAGGTCGATTCCGGCCTTCTTCAGGCGACGGAGAGCCGGCTCAGGGAGTCCAAGTGTGTCTTTGCGCGGCTCCGCAACATCCTTGATACGTTCATCTATCGCTGATGGCGCCATTATTACTATATTACACTCTTTGGTTATGGAGTGAGTTAAGATATTGTTTATCGAGAAAGCTGTATGAATATGCCAGAAATGTTACGCTCTCTTTCGATTTCCCTCTATTCTCCATCCACGAGGCCTTCAATGGTCATATATACACTAGTGCAGCTCTTTGTGTTGAAGAATCCCTATCGTTGACCTCATCTTCCCAATATCCCATGACAGGTAGCTCGCGACTTGATGCACGAGCTCGAACCACCCTACTGGCAGGGTCGATTGGTAAGCTATCTGCTTATGATCATTCCTAGGGACAGCACAGATGGTCGATTGCAACGTATAACTGAGGAGTAGGCCGTTCCCCGCGATTGATCGAGACCGTCATTGGACTTCCTTATCAATTCGCGATATTGGAGACGAATGATGCGAGCAATACTGCATCTCATGTGCAGCTTAGGTGCAGAAAGCGGTACTATTTGATGCTTTATATGGGGTCGAGCATGGCGTCATGGCTGTAGAAATTGAGGTGCTCACAACCATCGGCTTCTCCTTTCTCTTAACTCCAGACCACCTTTTCATCCCTGCATTGTCGCCATATTTTCGCATAAGTCGTACTTGTCTAATTTGCATGCTTGATCAATAACCACTTGAACAGGCATGCCGCCTTAGACAATTGTGATTCGTGACCAACTATTGAGGATCCAAGGGGGCTCCCGCATTGATAACCATGAATCGTAAGATCTTCCTCGCTAAACAGATCTGGATCGGTATTGAACAGGGGAACATCTGCAGTAAGACGCCACTGAAATGATCGTCATTTCTTGGAGCGCGGGATGGATCCGTGTTCGCAGCGTAGAAGAGGTATTTACCCCTGTGTAACGTCAGCTCAGTCGGTACTTTCGAGCTCTTTTAAGATCGGATTTCCCCGGCTGCTCCATGTTTTGGTGTTAAATTCTTATACGAACCCGAGTATTGTAAGACAAGATGGAAAGTAAGGAGATTACCTCATCCAAAGATGCGGTTGAGATCGATGGCGACGTAGCTACTAAGGACGTCGTACACAGCCACAGCGATACCGACTCGATCCATTCCCATTCCTCCGCTCCTGTCGTTGAGAAACCCAAGCAGACATGGCGGTCGTATTTCTGGGACACCTTCGACAAATCTCCCGAGGAGAGACGGTTTCTTTTCAAGCTTGACGCTGTCATCTTAACGTTTGCATCTTTGGGGTACTTCATCAAGAATCTCGACCAGATAAACGTCAATAACGCGTTCGTATCCGGTATGAAAGAAGACCTTGGTTTATATGGAAATCAACTGAACTACATGACGACTTGCTGGACAGTTGGTTACGTCCTTGGTGAGATTCCGAGGTAAGGCATTAAGCGCTGCTTGATTTTATACATCCGTGTTACTAATGATGGCAGCAATATACTGCTTACCAAAGTTCGGCCCTCGATCTGGATACCCGCTTGCGAAGTCGTCTGGTCCGTTCTCACGATTTTACTATCGAAATGCCAAACGGCGGAACAAATATATGCCCTGCGGTTTTTTGTCGGTCTCGCAGAGAGTACCTTCTACCCCGGAATGCAGTATATAATCGGAAGTTGGTGGTACGTAACAGCACATGCACTAAATATCCAGAGTTCTAGGCTAACGTCTATAGTATGTGGCGATTTCCCCCTTATATTACCCCTTATTGCTTGTGGCACATCAGCTTAGTTTTCATATAACATACTAACTTGTGATAGATCGGAAAGATGAGCTCGCCAAGCGGAGCTGTATCTTTCATGCCAGTGGTACGATAGGCAACATGTTCTCCGGCTATTTGATGGCCGGCGTCTATACACTTGGGGGTAGAGACGGTTTCAGGGGCTGGCAGTGGCTTTTCATCATCAACACCGCAATCTCGCTACCTGTGGCTATCTCGGGATTCTTTTTCTTTCCTGATGTTCCTGAGATCACTCGCGCCTGGTGGTTGACTAAGGACGAGATAGAACTGGCGAAGAAGCGGATGCAATTTGAAGGGCGGGCCAATAGGGGAGCCTATACGAAAGCCAAGATTCGGAAAATATTCACCTCGTGGCACATCTACGCCTTAACTCTCCTCTACATCTTTTTTAATAATGGGACGGGCTACGGTACCCAGCCAGCCTTTGCGCTCTGGCTGAAGCAGGAAGGTTACAGCGTGACAGCCATCAACTCTTATCCGACGATCGCCTCAGCTGTCGCTGTCATCTTCACCTACATCTATGCGTGGACTTCAGATACGATTTTTCAAGGTGCTCGATGGCCACCAATGGTATTTTCAGGTGTTGTCAACATCATCACCAACACGAGTCTCGCTGTCTGGGACATCCCCGTGGGTTGGAAGTGGTTTTGCTACATTATTGGCATGATTGGAGGGGGCATTAGCGGGTTAACGTTTGCCTGGGCTCACGAGATCTGCAGCGATGATAACGAAGAGCGAGCTTTGGTTGTGGGAACGATGAACGAGATGGCCTATGTCATGCAAAGCTGGTTGCCGTTGATCATATGGCAGCAGGTTGACGGACCACGCTACCACAAAGGATTTATCACCATGGTATTCATTGCAGCTGGTCTCATCATTACTTCACTTACAATACGGGTCCTACATCACCGCGAACGCGATAGAAAAGCACAATCGTCCAGATTGGGGTAAATAGAAACTAAATAGATAGAAGATGAACCCATTCAATGGGGATATATTATATATTTGGGAAATGAATTTGATAATATCCTCGGAAATGCTGTTGAAACCTTGGTTGCTGCGCCAACTCCTAGAGCGTCCAGAAGAGCAACCGCATCTTCACGCTCTTCTCTGGTGTCTATCTGGAGCCACTACTAGTGTTTTGCTACGACTCGATTGGTTAGGCCTAGCTTACCGAGACAGCATGAAGTGGAAGAAGACGGCGTTTTGGACGGCTTGACTGCGAACTCCATTGATACCTACCTCATGGGAGGCTTTCAGCAATTGACGAATGAAGTATTGGGAAGAGTATCACAAATTCCTGGTACCAAAGGCTGTCCTCCCCCACGTGGTTCGCCTTGGAGTAGTAGTATTGGTCTAAGGAGCACGTAATAGTAGCTGCAGATAACCTCATCCCAATCCAGTGGGATCTAGCGATTTCTAATCGGCACCAAGCATCTAAAGTCAGGACACCATGGTATCAGGAGAAATGAGCTGATCTAGAATGTAACGTCCCGCAGTTGGTTGTTGATTCCGCTTCTATTCATATCTTGATGCAAGCCCCCTACACGTTGAGTTTGTTCACTCACCTTTCCCGCATGAACGCCATGGGCTCTTTGCCAAATGAAAACAGAACTGATAATGCGCCGTCTCTTGGCTATATCAAGGACGTGGCTGTGATCGGCGCTGGTATTTCTGGTGTCGTGACAACAGCCCACCTCCTCCGGGCTGGTTTGAACGTCACCGTGTTTGAGCGGACCGGCGTTATAGGCGGCGTATGGGACTTCCAACCACAGGCGGACCGGGATCCACCATTTCCAAACATCCGGCCTCCCGATCCGAACTGGGAGGAGGTCGAAAAAGAAGGATTGACTTCGGACGAAATTGCCTTAATACACGGTCCTCCTAATCCATGGTACGTGAGCCCTGGGGGGTTATGATACGCCATTTCTCCAATTCATAAAGCCGTAGATGATACCTCTTGACCAGAAGTAATGACAATTTCGCAGCTACGCCGGGTTGAAAAATAACATTCCAACACCGGTTATGCGAAGCAGTCTGCTACGATGGCCGGAAGGCAGTGAGGACTTTGTGGATCAGAAGGTGGTCCACCAATACATACAAGACATTGCCCGGGTTCATAATGTTTACGACAAGGTCCTCTTCCACACTCGCGTGGAAAGCGTCTCGAAGCCAAGTGGAAGTAATAGATGGAATGTTACAACTAGCACGTTCACCAAGACCGACTCTAGCCATGTGTTAACGAAGAAGGCATGGAAATTCGATGCGGTGGTGGTAGCGAGTGGGCATTACCATGTTCCCTTTGTACCAGATATCCCCGGGCTCTCTACGTGGAAACAGCACTTCCCGAATAGGGTGACGCATTCGAAGCAGTATCGTACACCAACACCTTTCAGCAATCAAACTCTGCTCATAATAGGGGCTGGTGTCTCGGCCGTGGATATCGCAAAGGAGACGGCGCCGTTAGGTGCTAAGATTATTCAGAGCAGGCGAGAAAGCAAATACGACTCACTAGGATCACGCCTACCAGAGGGAGTTGAAAGACACGCGATGGTTGCCGAGTTCATCCTCAACAACACCACAACGGAGATGAACCCTCAGCTATTGGGACCTGGGAGCGCTATACCAGGCAAAGTTCTGCTTGAAGATGGCAAGGTCATAGAAGGGATCGACCACGTCATAATCGCAACTGGATATATCAGCTCCTATCCTTTCTTAGGGGAGCTGGAGCAACCTCGAGTTCGCTGGCAGGACGCCGACGAAAAAGTAGTAATTACCGACGGCAAGACCACAGACAACCTGTACAAAGACGTATTCTACATCCCCAATCCTTCGCTAGCGTTCATCGGGGTTTCGCACCTCGTGTCGACATTTTCGCTGTTCGACTTCCAAGCCCAAGTCGTATCCACGGTGTTCGCGGGACAAGCCCACCTCCCGGCCCAGTCGATCATGAGACAGGAACACAGGGAACGGAAAGCCCGGTTCAAACCCGGAGACCGCTTCCATTCCATGTTCGCGGCGGAGGATGCGTATATAGATAAGGTGTTGAGCTGGGTTAATGGGGATCTTGTGAAAGCTGGCCTACAGCCGTTACCAGGAATGGACGAGGAATGGCATGCTGGATATAAAGTGTTGAAGGAGAGGCTCAAGAATCGTCAATGAAGAACTAACGATTTTGGATCCAGTAAATAGCATCAATTTGATATCAACACGAAGTTGTCTCTTGAATCATATTAAATTAGTAACCTCAGCGTCGACGGCAGTGGAAACCCTTGAGTGGATTTAGCTCCCTGCGCGCAAGAGCGCGATACTCCAGCCAGTGTATCCGTGAAGAGGGATCCGTCTTGTACAGTAACACATCCACACCTTGAGCGACAGCGCAATTCGGTAGCTAGGTACGTATCTCTTCCTACACCAAACGGAAGACCTTCTCGTCCTCGTTGGTCGCAGGAAGACCCTCGCCGCGCATGATGCCATGGATATAGCACTCGCCAATCAGCTCGTACTCCCCGGCGCTCTTCTCTCTCAGGATAAACGGCACCTTGGCCCCGGGGAAGAGCGCGACGACGTCGCCCTTCTCGGCGACGGCCGGCACGATGCCCACGTCGCGCTTGTCGGTGTCGCACACGACGACGCGCTGCGGCGCGAACACCTCGGCGAAGGCGATGGCCTTGTACACGTACGGCAGCAGCCGCTGCCAGGCGTCGCGGTTGGCGTCGAATACCTTCTGCCCCTTCATCGCGTACTCGAAGCGCGACTTCTGTTTCTTCCAGTTGCTGTGCGGCCGCTCCGACGCGAGATACCCCACCAGGGCACCGTACGCCGAGATCGCTTGGGCTTCAAATCTTTCCTGCTTGTGCTGTTTATGCTGCTGTATCTTCTTCACCTTTTCTGGGGTGTGCGGGATGCGGGTCGAGGCTTCGTTTCCGTCATCGTCCCCCCTTTTATTGTCGTCGACTTCGTTCGCCAGAGAGGTAGCGTCGCCGATGGCTGTCTTCCACTTAATTTCTTCAATCTCTCGCGCCGTCTTCTTTCCGTCGTACAACTTGTCGATCGTGCTAAATATCTCTCCCAAGTATGCCATCACATCGTCCAACATGGAGTGGTTTTTGCCTTTGTTGTTTACCTTACAAGCCACATATCCCCGGAGGATTAGGGCTTTGCCGTCGACTTTGGCGAGATTTTTGAGCTCTGCCTTTCCTCCGTGATTACTCCCCTCATCCTTACGGATTCCCGCGAGATGGTTTCTGGACCAGGTTGACAAACTGCTTGGATACTGATTTGCGGTCAAGTTAGGCACCCAAGAGGGTAGCATCACTTCGGTCTTGCTCCTCATGCCTTGCTCCTCTATGAGCCTTGTCTCGGGCCGTGTGCGATAGAGGAGCTCGAGGGCGTAACCTTGTTTGACAAACGTGGATGCGAATTGCTGGATAATCTCTAAATTGCTCGCCTGGTAATTCGGTCGGAAGCCCACCTCGTCCTTGTCCGTTGCCATGCTTAGCAGTGCGAATATCCGGTCGCGCGGCACCGTAGCGTCCTTTTGGTAACACTGATTTAGCAAAGTGAAGACAGTTTGCTTACTCCTGAAATCCTCCCTTTTCTGGAAGCTGTTCCGCAGTTTGCCTAAATCGATAATATTCTTGGCCGTATCTAGTGTCGCGATGTCGATTTTTGGGTCATATTTGTTTCGAATTAAGCAATGCTTGGCAGCAGCGTAGAAGATGTCCCAGGAGAGGCGATGTTTTCCGCAGACTATGATGAGTTTTCTCGCCAAGACAACCTCCTGTACAATCCACATGCGAGTGAACCAGCGTCGATTCAGTAACCGGCTGATGGACACCCATATCGGGTCAGTAACCTCAATCTTGTCTTTGAGCTCCTCGTGTTTCCCTTGTGTAATCTTGGTCCCCCAGTCTTCGAACTTCCTCATAACTTTGCGGCTTCCATTCTCTTCGATTCCGAGCCATGCAAATACAGTCTTGGCGTACCGGAAAATCCTGGGGAGCATGAGGATCTGGTGTTCCTTTTCCTCGTTTCGTTGACCTGGGCTGTCTTCCTGGTCAATACAGATGGCATCCGCCCAAAGGTATATCGTTTTGTTGACATCTCGCAAGTGTAGGAGAGCTAAGTACAAGGATGCTGTGAGCATAAGAATGCCCTCTGGTGTGTACAGGGAAAACTGCTTCAGTGAACTGCCCCATACGTAAGAGATACAGACGTAATCAGGCGGGCTTGAGTTTTCCGGTAACCTGTGAACTTCTAGTTCGCCCCAGAGAGGCGCAGCGCCTTTACCGGGACGGAGAGCTAGGAGTCGTATTTTATCCGCCCGTCGCAGTGACATGTACTTGTACGACCTCTGGGATTGGCTAACATTTGGCGGTCTTGTAGGCTCCTGAGATCGGTTGCTAGAAAACAACCTAACCACCCGATCAATGATATCCGAGGACGAAGTCGAATCATCCGAATCATGCACCTCGCGCTCTGGAGATTTCATTGTAAAGTGTGGTCGGGCTTCTATGCTGATTCTCATTGAGAACAGCTCATTGTTGAGTTTCACATGCATATAGCCCTCCGTATAAAAGTCCCAAGGGTCAACGTAAAAGGAAGCCGTGGGGACAACGCCTGGATGGCGAGAATATACACTGCTCAGCCGAATAAGGATATAGACCTTTTCAGGAACTTCGGAGTTCCTTGAAATGCGGCATTCCCGCATCTTTTAATGGATTAATACGCATACAATCTAGTAATGGAGTGCAGATTTACTTGCCTTTTCCATGCGGCTCGGCGTTATCGTGAACGGACGGGTTCTCGACTCGGGCGTTGTTTGGACGTCTATATAGTACGTTCTGACTCCGGGAAGACTCCGCATCCACCGTCCTGCAGGCTCGTACCCTTGCTGGAAGAGGAACTGAGATAAAGCACCAGTGTCTTTCTCGATGATAAAGGGAGTTTCGCTATTGCTGATAGGAGCTTCCAGCTCATCATACCCGAGTCCCGCGCGCATTGGACTCCTCCAATCTCGCTGAGGTTTATACACGGATCCAAGGTAGTTGAATAGCATTTGCGATACCTAATGCGACTTTATTAGCTCATGTAGCATAGTTGGGTAGTTTAGCATACCCATGCCTGTCCGAGGAAAGCCAGCTCAGTGTCTTCGTCGTTCGCGATTGTAGGGATGAGAGCGAAGACGGAACGGTTGTCGTCTTTGAAGATCTGCATACGCGCCTGGAGAGTCGCCAAAACTTGTGTATCGTTATTTTTAGACTCCATTGGTGGCAGGTCATCCGGATTGGAGACGTATATGATACTCGTTGGTCCGGAAAGTCGAAACAACCCAGTCTTTTGGAGGCGGCGTGTAACATTGTATTGTTCATCAACTCGCTTGTTCTGTGTCGTATTCCGCAGTGGCGAGATGAACTGCTGAAGCTGGCGAAGAGAAATATCTTTGGGCGGTGGAATGTGGCTGTGCTTGGAAGAGGTAGTGGTAGGCTTCGGCGTTGCTTGAATTCGCGATTGATCTTCCTTGTTAGAGCTCGAGGTTAACAATTCATCCTTGCTCCTATTCTGATTTTTATCGGACATCTTGGCTTCATTGCGCTTGGAACCTAGTTGTGCTCCTGGTAGAGGAGGGTCAGAATCATCAGTGCTATAGTCACTATCGTCGGGATCATCGTTATCGCTAGGGGTCGGTGATGATAAATGCGGTCTGTAATAGAGCTTCTCCTCGCTTATTAATGGCGTGGATGCTTCAATGCGGTAGTGAACTTCTTCTGCCCCTTGTTGAACTCGGGATGACTCCCCTTTCACTCTTATCGAAGAAGAAACCTGTAGCAGATTGCTTTCTCCGTCGCCAAGGACCTTGTCAACCATCTCGGGGAGCTTCTGGAAGTCCTTGTTATCTTCATCGAGGACTAACTGGAAATCTTCCAACATATTTTCCGGATCCGTCAGTGGTATTTCGTAAGCGGTAGTCCTAGCAGGTAGCTCAGTCAAGCTTGATGTTACCGAAAAGTCAGATGGAGTCGCGATGTTGTTGATCAAGTCTTTCCCATCCTTCTCGCTCTTCACGTCCTTCACAAGATCTATGCTCTGCGATACACCACATTGCTTAGTAAAATGAATACGTAAGTGATGTATGATAGTTAGAAATCTTACCGTAACTTGTTGATCTGTCATGTACAACTTCGTTTCTGTAATAGGTACGCCGGTTTCTTCCTCGATTAAGTGCGGTTCACTCTTTACCACAACTAGCTCATCCGAAGGGGCTTGGCTATTTTCTTCTGTCTCAATCACTGGTGGCCGTTCTGAAGATTTCTCTTCTAGATCACATTAGTTTCAGATTTTCTTCACCGCCCGTCATGAAGGATGGCAAATCAGGGTAATGTGGAAAGGGGCTTGTTCGGGCGGTCTCCAAACTAATAATAGATGCCACTCACCCCGAACTTCGTCCTCTCTAAAGAAATCGAAACGGAAACCCTTTCTCGTCAGCGCTGTTTCAATTTCCGTCGTGTCGGAATCCCAAACACGTGTTAGTATCTGTTCAACCAATGCACTGCGCTCGGGAGGGATGCCTAGAAATGCCACTAGATCGGGAGCAAGATCTAGAGGTGGGCGTGCCTGTTGATGTATATACTTCGCTGGCATATAAATCGTTAGAGTTTTGCCATGGAGCATTACCACTACTTGACTCTCGTAAACAGAGCTCTTGTAGGTTGAACTGTCCCACTCAACTTCCCATTGTACTGTTACGGTGTCGGAATCAACTCTGTGCACCGCAATTTCCACTGCCACTAATGATGGTCTTCGGTATGGCAGTGAATCAGGAACGAGACTAAGACGCTGAAATTAGCACGCGGCGGTATCTTATAGCCTAAGCACAGGAATGAAGAGCTTACGACTGGATATACTTCGCCTTCCCTTGAAGCCTTGCCGAGTAATTCCTCGCATATCGCACCTTCTCCGGATTTTCAGGGTATGCTCTGGCTTGTGAAGAAAGGCGGCGCCAGTTACAATCTAGATACTGGAGAAGATGGCTGATATTGCTCAAGGCCATGGAGTCAAATACCATGAGTGGAATCTTCTCAGAGAATAAACTGTGGAATGATTGGTGATCGGGTATAAACCATTGGGATGTTGGCGCGCATGTGTGATTGGTTATGGACGTCGACCCTGGTTGGGAGATAGGAAATATCGGGTGACGTGAAAGGACGCTTCGAAAACCACTACCGGATCGTCTGCTCCTTTGGCCTCTTGCATCTGAATTTTCCTTGATGAACTCACTTAGCTCCTGGAGAATTCCATACAGGTCATTGGGACCGTACGAGGCCGCGTTCAATTCAATTTCCGATAAGATATCACTGATTTCGATTGTGAACTGGACTCTCACGACTTCGAGGAATAGTTTCTCATGCCGTCCATAGTGGTGTGATATCGCACTGTGGTTTTTTAGCTTGGCGTATTTTGCCCCTTTCCACACGCAATTCTGGGCTGTAACCCAAGTTGCGTTTATCGGCCATGCTTTCGTGTAATTCTTGCTATACTGTGGGATATAGATGAGTTCTTCGGAATTAAAATGACCCCTATATACACTGTAATTAGTAAACGGGTACGAAGTATGTGCTCAACAGGTATGTGACTACCCCATCCTATGTAGCAGACCGAGCAGCTAGGAGGTAATGTCGGATAAAGTGTGATTGATATGAACAATAGATAGAATGAATACATGAACTTACTTGACTCTGTCATGCCATTCCGGAGTATCTTGGCAGATACGGTTTATCCTATCGTAGAGAAAAGGGATACGGACGAAAGCTTCTCGTTTCCCCGGGTCCACGTCGTCTCTCAATGTTCTCAAGCAGGCAATGCAGTCGTCCAAATCCAGGTACAGTTTGACACCCACGTGTTGTAGGAAAGACCAATTCCTTCCTTCAACCCTCTCAGCGTATTGCACGCCATCTCCCCAAACGTCTAGAATGAAGACTGGTGCTCCTTCATATGTGCCTTCTAAACTAAAAGATGGTAGAATCGCTCCCTTGAGACTATGGCTGACTCGGCCATGAGGTCCCAAACAGTTGACTTGAAGCTCGGAAATCCTTTCTTTTGCCTTATAGACGGAACCGGAGGACCACCTGACGTCGTTGCTCTCCCTCAGCCACTGGGAATAGTTGGCCCAATGACCTGTGTCCCAGTGCTTCTGCAAGAGCTTCAGAATGTCGTAAGGCTTCCAATTAGATGCATCATTGAGAATGCATTCCATCTCTTCTGCGATGTTGAACCTGGTTAGTATGGAACTTTCAAGTCGAGGAAACGTATCCACAAGTCGCGGGTACTTTCGTATACCCAACTCCATATCCAACCATTGTCTCCAGAGACCCATCTCCTGCTCATCGTCAATACATGCATAATAGTCTTTATGCAAGACAGGACATTCGTAGCCTTGAATCTCACGCCCGATATCTTGGAAGTAGGTAGTCGAAGCGCGTGATGCCTTCCCAGCTTCTGTGGCTACCCAAAGGTCGACGGACGGGCTGTGGTTGTTGCGGAATAGAAATAGAGCATGTGAGATAAGAGTCTTTGTTAAAGACCGATCTCCTAGATTCGAGGCAAGTGTGTCGCTGCTCTTTATGTGTGCTGCCTCAACTAGCTTGCCAAGCTTGCTTGCGTCGAAACTTTCCACGCCGAGGGCATTGAAAAGCAGGAAACGTTGTTCTTCCTTTTCTGACATTATGTCTGGATGAACAAACTTAATGTCAACTCCATCCAGTATGTCGTGCTTCCAATCTTTTTGAGACTGGAAGAAAATGCTACCCTTGTTTTCAGGGGTGGCAGCAACCCAGGTTTCTCCATCGCTCAACGGGATGATCTTCATCGCTTTAACAAGCGGCTGCCGTGTATTCTTCTCCAGGATTGACGCTACGCGTGAATGCCATTCTGTACTCTGCGCTTTATACGGTACGTATGTGTCGTCGCCTCCTAGCGTGCTAGACGGACTCGATTCATCATCCACGTATTCCTTCAGATCCTCAAGGAATCTGTCAGTATCCAGCTCTTTGATGCTCATTGCGTACTTGAGGTACGGTATGGAGTTCGTAGAG
Source organism: Hypoxylon cercidicola (assembly GCA_022578845.1). NCBI lineage: Eukaryota > Fungi > Ascomycota > Sordariomycetes > Xylariales > Hypoxylaceae > Hypoxylon > Hypoxylon cercidicola. The sequence goes on from MU399506.1 coordinate 31,581, forward strand.
TACTTGTGAGATAGATATCGAGATAGAGCAGCTTTGCTACGGATCAGTGGGACACCTTGAAACTTGAACTCGTCCGGAACGATCATCACTGTACTTGGCACCGCGAGTGGCTTCGTCCCATCCTCGACTTGCAAGACTGCTTCTTCAGCTAACTTGGCTATGATTTTCCTTCGTACATTCTTGAAGAATCCTTTAGGCTCAGTTAGGGAGAGGAAGATTGGCCAGCTGAAACGAAGACTCGTCTGGTTCAGGACTTTGATGGCATCACAGAAAATTCTCGGGATGGCTTCAAGCAACTCGTCGTTCCATTCCACACGGGGCTGGATATCTTCTCGGTTGGAGGTGAGTACGAATTCGGCTTGGATTGTAAACTATCCCACTGTGAGCGACAATTACCTGTATTAGGAGCTATAAAGCGGGATAGCTGAGTAACGTACCTCAAGACCATATTCTGATATGGGAAGAAAGGTATACACCTGCTGAGTGCTTGAGGAAGCGATGGCATTCTCAAAGTTGGCGTCAACGGGAAATGCTAGTTTGATCCTAGATTCTTTAACGTCGGGGTATTTCCGGCGAGGCGTAAAATTGGTGACAAGGCTCTCAAAGACTTTGAAACACGATCTATACCTCCCATTCTTCTGGATCATGACATGCGTAGTTCCGTCAGCGCTAGAAAGCTCTTCTCGGCGGAATATGTCCGGGTCTAAGTACTGGTAAGTGTTGATCTCGACCCGTTTCAACTTCCGCAGGAATAGCATTGTGTCGGGATCGAAGTTTCTGATAATATTGCGGACCTCCTCGCGGACTTTCTCGGTCTTGTCTATCTCCAGGACCAGGGTACTGCCTGTCTTCTTAACTGCGATCTCGCTGGGCACATCCCATACTGTAGGGCAGATGACGCCGAATTCTTCAGACTTGTTGAGTTTGAATCTATAAGGCCCAGATGCAATCGAAGCAGTCGCGGCCACAGCGAAAACGCTCTTGAAACCAATGCCTTTCTCCCCAACGGTGCCAGTGTCGCCGACCTTTGTACTCATCCTAGACCGGCAGATCGAGCGGACATTCTTCCTCGTGAAGCCAGTCTCATTGCAATCAAAGCGCACGAAATCAAAGGGATCGTGCGTAGCAATGGAGAATGTTGGCTCTGGATCTGGATCCTCGTATTCCACGTCGTCGGCATTCTGCAACAGCTCGTGTAGGAAGTGGCCAGGCCTCCCATACAGTTCGTCGTAGTTACTATACACATTAGGAGTTAGGAAGAAAGGGGTATGCGGTACTTTATACTCATTGAAAGTAAATCATCACTTACGCCTCAAGCTCCGCTTTGATCATTTCTTTCATTTCTTCATTGATATTTTCTAAACCATTTTCGCCGAGCCTTTTGATAAACTCTTGCGCAGACTCCTGAGTCTCGTCCAACGGGCGAATATTGAGGTCTATTTCGGCCATTGCACAACCCTGCAGGATTGAATTTGCAGTAACGGATATGGGAAAGGATAGGAACGCAATATTTGAAGCCGGCTGTTTAGTCGCGATTCAGACCAGATATATTCCATGATGTGCTCGTTCGGGAGCATCAGTGTGCTAATACGAATACTAAATATCGGAGAGCCTGCTTCAGACATCGCTAATTGCCCAATCCTAGAATGGGTGTCATGTACGCGAGCAAATGTGCAGAAAAGACCGAGGTAGCAGTGCTTCGATACCTGCGGGTGGTATTGGCTAGTTCCGGTCGGTGGGTTTCACGCTGCGCATTTACAATACGTGATTGGGGTCTGCAGAGATTTTCAGCTGGCTCGTCGCAGATAAACTGTCCAAGTTTAGCGAACCGTTAGCCTCACCAATGGCCTGCATATTTAGATCGCCGACCTACTCCATACAGCCGACCCCCGTCGCTGGCAACATACGGGATTATCAGTCTGCCTGATAAGATTTCCCCAACGTGAGGCTCTATAAGACCGAATAAAAATTGTTCTCTACAGAGCTTGAAAGAGGCTGTGGGGTGTAAATACCTCTTTCGAGATTCCTATGCTTATTAGCAAAGCCACTTTACATGCAGCTAAGGAAAATAAGAGCAGGGATGATTAGGGTCCAGGATGTTGCACCGCCTGGCTGGTTTCCACCCCATGATTCTATTCCCCAGCACTGTCATATTTTGACGACTATTCTGCGTGTGTTGCTCCTAAACTTCACTAGAAGCCCGTCGATAAATTTCCTCCGCAAGGCTCTGAGCTCTTGAGTCTAGCAGGGCCATTGCCAATAGTTATGGTGTCAACTATCGAACTTCCCAGCTCCGAATCTCCTGATCTGTACCGTAGCCAACTGACTCCAGAAGAATGCACTCAAATCTGGTCCAACACCGCAACCTCATGGAAGGACTCGTTGACGGTACCTCTCTACCTCATTGAGTCTCAGTACCTGACGACAATTCCGCTTGCTAAGGATGGACGTATGACCACGTGGGTCCTCGCTGACAAAAGCCTGCCGCCAAACCAGCGGCAGGTCTTATGCTGAAGTGAGAGCTTCCGGAAGCGGTCTACCACCAGTGATGAGAGAGACAACGTCGAGAAGGGCCTTGTTTATGGTGTTGCTAGTGTCTTCTGCCTATCGGAGTTCCGGGGCCGCGGCTACGGGACTCGTCACATGAAGGAGCTAGCCAAGGTACTGCACGGATGGCAGTGTGAGTATGGCAAGAGCATTGGTAGCGTCCCGTACTCGAATATTGGACAGGAATCCTATGATAGGCTGGGCTGGCTGCCAAATCCTAGAAACCGGCACTTTGTCTTCCCGCCTGTCAAGATGGAGAAGCCAACGTTGGCACAGCTAGTTCCTGAATCGGAGCTTGAAGCACACTGCCTCAGGGACGAGGTTATGGTGTGTAAAGCAATAGCATCACCTAGCACGGCACGGAAGCGTGTGGTGCTTTTGCCGGATATAGATCACATGCTATGGCATATCCGAAAGGATGACTTCGCTACAAACCACATTTTCGGAAAGAAACCGCAGGCGAAAGGCGCGATCCCCGGGAGCCCTGGCAAGCAGGTCTGGGTAGTCTGAATGCATCGCTACTACGAGTACCCGGACCATCCCACGAAGAGGAAGAGGACGGTGGAAACGTTCTTCACATCCTCCGTCTCGTGGTAGAAGGTGATGACACTGCGTACAAGCCGCACGAGGACCAGTTACTGCCACCGACAGACCCGTACGTGGAGCAGGCAGCAGCGCTTAAGGCCGTGCTCCAGGCCGCCCAGGCGGAGGCAGCGAAATGGCGCCTCGACCACGTGAAATTGTGGGAGCGCTCTCCTTTGGCGCAGACTACCGTCCTGCTGCTCAACCCAGGCAGCATCGAGGCCGCACTGCCGGAAAAGACTATCGCGAGTGCGCTTTGGTTCAAGGAAGACGGCGATGCTGTAGACGAGCCTCCAGCCTGGGTTAACAATGAACACTATGCGTGGTGCTAAAACAGTGCTAAACAGACCATTTCATTAGCACCTTGGTTCCAGTGTGCGTAATACCGCGCTGAACCTATCTCAGGCGCTAACCTCCCTCCTCCGCAGGGATCGTGCCCTCGGAGCCCATCTCGCCTGACGACCTGGTCCTCGAGGATGCCTTCTTGTCCAACATGAGCCGTGCGTTCGCGTGTGTTGTACGGTTTCCGACCCCTTTTCTCTTACTTTTGCGAACGGAAGCGCATGGAGGGCGCCCAGGGCAGGTGCGCGGTTCCGAGGCGGTCTTGTGGATAGTTGGAAATACAATGGCTGTCGCATTTCAAAATGGCTGAGAAGTGGTACAATGCTGAGAACACCGATTCTCATAACCAGATTGATTAGTTGATGCGTCCTTATCTCCTATACCTTCTATCGGCGCTTGTGTTCAAGCCTCTGTATTCGCGCTGGTAGAGCAAGCTGTGTACGTCATCCACGGAGAAAGTGAGCGGATATAACTAGGTAGTTGACCAGTAATTATCGCTATTGAGAGTCGGTGGTTGTATATTGTCTCCCAGATGCTTGGAACAAGCTGGATGGTATGTTGGCAGCATCATGTCGAAATAAACAAGGAATGTTGACCAGACTCGGTCGTGTTTCTGTCAGATAACATAATTCTATCTTGATAAGGATGTATCGATAAATATCGAGTGATCGTGAGATAAGGGTCACGTGCTATCCAAAAGGTATCCGATAGTTCTGAGTGGGTGTTCAGGGCTGATCCAGTGGCTGAAGCTGTTGGCTTGGAGCTAAAAATATTGCTGTTAACGTTGTATCATGCTAGCACAAATTCTGCATCTTCATCCAACACCACCACCACCGTATTACCTACGATATTACATTGTTCTTTCGCCATTAGTTCGAAATGGAACTTTGGATATCATCTCGAGAGTGTGATGCATAAGTTCGCTAGAACAATGATGTATCCAAGCCGATATATAGATTGGACAGATGAACACCTAGTCTGCACCCCATCGTTCTCTACCTCCTCTTATCTCTTAACCAGGCGAGGCTCTGTCGGAGTTGGTGCTGGGGATAATGCAGAACGTCTGGATCATCGTTTCAGATCTCCGCCTTTCGTACTACTGGGCCGCACGGCAGGGCCCTATCCCGGGCCAGAATGGGTTCTCGTAGGACGTGGCCAAGGCCTTCCATGCACCCAACCAAAGTGTCGTACGGCGAATCCAGTAGGATACGTCTATAGCTGAGTCGATCATCACGGTTCGTAATGGGCCCCCCAGGCAATTCGCCCAGAGGATGTCATATTACTCGATCAGCAGGAAAATATCATTGCTACGTGGGCCTGTTTTCCTTCTGACTTGATAGTTCGCGCATCACGTAAGATGGAGATGTGTGGCTGGATGCACATGGTTGAGATCAACTTCTAAATCGTCAGAACCCAGTAAGGATCGGCGTCGTGCTTCCTTAGTCTAGGACCGAAATCCCATATGCTCGCTGCCGGATACGAAAATAAACCAACAAGTGCTGATTATCCTGCCACCAAATGAGGCGAAGTAGCCTCCCTCCGGGTGTCTCAGCTGGAGCCCGGTTCCAATCTTCTATTGAATTTCCGCATCCATGTGTTTTCTTCCGTCATCCATCAATCGTTTATCCCCTTTCCTCCTTGATTTGGCCTCTCGTATTTCCATCCCTTTCACCTGAGTCTAGATTATCGTCAAGCTGTGTACGTTGACAGCGTCTCATATTGGGATTGCGTGACCGAAACCATGGCTTTTCGTTCCACGCTCCTTGTGCTGATACATGTGTCGACATGGCTATTCGAACCGGCCATAGCAGGGTCAATAGCAGCCTGGACGACTGGACTTGGAGCCCCTCAGATCATAATGCAAGATGATGCGACCGGGAGGATATTTTATTCTCTTTGCAATAGTAACGGGTCTACCCCGATCTTTCCTTCCAACGAGACAGCATCTTTCTCTCTCGACTTGGCTCCCAAGAATGGGACGAGCCTTACCGGCGTGGGGTATGCTCAAAATGGAGTCAACATCGTGAGTACATGACACGGAACTACTTACTGGGCAGTCATTTACATCTAGAGTAGGCGGCCATGTGGTACCAGAATAGCAATAATCAAATCGTTGAGGCTCTATGGATGTGCGATCCCACCGGCCATTTCATTCCTGCCTCAACTCCAAACCAGTGGATAGTATCATCCGATCAACCAATAACCCCGAACACCGGTCTTTCCGCAGTAAATCTTGGCCAAGATTCTGGATATCGAATCTATTTCCACGATAATCACATGGCCACATCGACTTTGCGCTACACGTCTGCGGATGGTTGGGGAGTAGATGGCAACATTACACAGGACACTGCTGTTCGGACTTTGCCCATCAGCGCTGGAATTACGGATACGAGCAGGATTAGCGTAGTTTATGGGAGGGGCCCGAGCAATATTGAAGTATCTACGCTGCAGCGAGATGGGACGTGGGTAGTTAGTAAGTTATACCTCCCAGAATGACAAGAGATCTGACTGACCCGACGTAGCTTTATTCCCAACCCCTTTCAATGAAGTTGATCGGGATAATGACAATACCACTACCATATTACCCCTTACCAACGACACCGCACCTCAAGATTTCGCTTTGAACCTGACTGCGAACGTCAACTGGTCCCTCGAGGGATGGAATGGTTCAGCGAGGGGTATTGGACTTACTTTTAACGATGACTCGACCCGAAATATCTTCTACATTGGAAACGATTCGTTGTTGCATCAGGTCTCCGAAGCCAGTGGAGGTTGGCAAGCATCTTCGGGTCAGGATATTCAGGCTTGGCCCGCCGCCGATAGCCCCAATGCGCAATTTGCCACAACTTTTGACTTCAATCGCAACCAAGCCTGGATCTACTACATAAGCGGCGGCAACATGACGCAAGTCTATCAATCGAGCAAGAACAGGTGGGAGCCTGCGTCGACGCTCCGCACATTCAATGACACTGTCATTGAAACGGACGAAGACAACGGTCTATCAACCGGCGCGAAGGCTGGAATCGGTGTAGGTGTAGGCGTGGGCGGCCTCGCACTCCTGGCTTTCGTCGTCTTCTTCTTCCTCCGGCGGAAACGGAGCAAGGAAGAAAAGAAGAAAGCGGAGTCCGAGGCGGACGCTGCTGCTGGAGCTGCTGGTGCGAACCAGCCCCCGTCTTCGTTTGCCGGCTCGCCAGCTCCTGCGTATAGCTCGGGGACTGTACAGGGGCAATGGGTCGGCGGACAGTGGGTGCAAGCTCAAACATCAGGGAAGCCTGATGGGCAATGGCAGGAGAGGTATTCTTACGCCCCGGTGGCGGATCAGCAGCCTGTCTATCACGAGATGCCGAACCAAGAGTACACGCACGAAATGCTTGGCGATACGGGCCGCCGAGAATTACTAACAAATCATAATGAATTGGGGGAGAATAGATTGTAAAAGTGCGACTTGGTATTACCCAGGTACTCAGCTGGAGAGGAGATCTTGTTGTAGATACTCTTGTGGGTATCATTGGACTGAATAACAAGTCTGATCGAGGCCTCCATAATATGAAGGCGGGCGAGCACAGCGGGCGTTACACGGCGGGCTTCATCTTGCATCTGATGTTTTGCAGGGAATTCTCTCTTTTGCTCTTAAGGCATTATTTTGATATCCCATCCTCTTATATACTAAAAAATGTGTTCTTCTATCATCATGTTCGCCTGTAAGCCGGTCGTAATATGCACAGCTGACAAGTCCGAGTGCCAACAGACTTGCAGCTGGCAAGGCATGACATGCCTGTGGATACACTAACTCTTAGCTGATAAGGAGGTGAGATTCACAATCAAGAATCTGAGTGATATATAATTCTACACCAAGGCGTAGTCCTCTAGAAACGGTCATCATAACCAATCGGGTCGTCGCAATGAGTCCACGGGTCTTCCACGGGACGATCGTCCACTCGCTTGAGCCATCCAGTCTTATCATCCTGGAGAACGCGCTGCTGGTCCTCGACACCAACGGCAAGATCGCCCGACTGATAAAAGACGTCGCGGGGGATGCCGTGCCGTCCATCCTCGCGTCCCTGGACCTCCACCCGCCGCCGGCCCCGGAAGACGTGCGTCTGCTACCCCGCGGCCAGTTCCTTGTCCCGGGCTTCGTCGACACGCACAACCACGCGCCGCAGTGGGCGCAGCGCGGGCTCGGCCAGAGCATGCACATCCTGGACTGGCTCGACCGCGTGACGTTCCCGAACGAGGCCAAGTTCCGGGACCCCGCCTACGCGCGCCGCGTGTACGCCGCGTGCGTCGACGGCTTCCTGCGCCAGGGCGTCACCACGGCCTCCTACTACGGCTCCCTGCACGCCGAGGCCACCAACATCCTCGCGGACACCTGTCTCGCCAAGGGGCAGCGGGCCTTCGTCGGCAAGTGCAACATGAACCGGAACGCGCCGGACTACTACCGCGACGCCAGCGTCTCTTCCTCGCTGCGGGACACCGAGGCGTGCATCGCGCACATCCGCCGCATCGACCCCGAAGGCAAGCTCCTCAAGCACGTGCTCACCCCGCGGTTCGCCATCTCCTGCGACCCGGCCCTCCTCGAGGGCCTCGGCGCGCTCGCGGCCGCGAACCCGGACCTGCCGGTGCAGACGCACTTCAACGAGGCGGAGCAGGAGATGGCGTTCACGCGGGAGCTGTTCCCGCAGTTCGGCGGCAGCGAGGCGGACCTGTACCGGCACTACGGGCTGCTGAACAAACGGTCCATCCTCGCGCACTGCTGCCACATGACCGAGCACGAGATGGGCGTCCTGCGGGAGCTCGGCTGCGGCGTCGCGCACTGCCCCGTGTCGAACATGACGGTGGGCGGCGGCTTCATGGCGGCGCCCGTGCGCGACTTCCTGCGGCGCGGCGTCAAGGTCGGGCTCGGCACCGACAGCGGCGGCGGGTTCTCGAGCAGCATCCTCGACGCCATGCGGCAGGCGCTCGTGGCGTCGAACGCGCGGGAGGTGACGAGCCAGGGCCGGGACAAGGGGTTGGACATCGGTGAGATCTTTTACCTGGCTACCCTCGGCGGCGCTAGGGTGTGCTGTCTGGACGACAGGATTGGCAATTTCGAGGCCGGCAAGGAGTTCGACGCTCTTGTTATCGACGCAGACGCGCCGGGCGTGATGACCATGCTGGAGGATGAAGACTCCGCCAGGACGATATTTGATAAGTTTATCATGACGGGTGATGATCGGAATATCAAGGAAGTGTACGTAAATGGCCGTTCAGTAAAGCCTTGAAAACAACGTATCCGGATTCATAGCCAATCAGCTATTACATATTGGCGCCAATAGGCTATCCATCTGTGCTAGCATAGGTTTCCTTTACGAAGTTATAGGAGGTAGGCAGTCTCCAAGTGACATGATTCAAAGTGCATCAAGAATAACGCCAGAGACATTGGATATTTCACTTTTATTGCCGGGACGCCAACGCACCCTGAAAATTATAGGATGTAGCTATAGTACATCATCATATCGTATAGACACCAACACTACCGCCGAGCAGGCGGAGGGGGGTAATTAAAATTAATATGTGTAGTCTCAACGGGACTGCCGTTATTACTGGTTCTCCTGTTCTTATTCGCAACTCCAGCAGCCACTCTCTCCCAGGCCCCAATTCCAGCCGGTCGGCTTGAGCCGCGTGGCGGTAAGTCCCACGCCGGGGTCCTCTGATCCCAAGCTCGACTCATCAGGGGACTGGAAGTGGATCCCGAGGTGGGACTGCTGAATGTCCCATCCGGCGTGCTGCCCAGTTGTGGTGAAGTAACCCCGTATTCGGCTGGATTGTACTGCCGCAGAGGCAGAAGTTGAGATGTGCTCTTGGTACTAGTAGTGCTGGCCGGTTCATCAGTAGGGGAGAAGAACGGGGCCTTGGGTGAGGTAGAATAATGAACGCTATCCGGGATAGCGGGAATCGCTGTGGCGATGTTATGCAATGGTAGCATCTTGTCCCCCCGGGCAAACGAACTCAGACGTGGGTTACCATTCTGGGTCTGCCATGTTGCTTGCTTTGGGGACTCGGTAGAAATGGGATGAGAGCCTAGGGCGGAAAATGGGCCCACATAGGGCTTCTCCTCCTCGATGGTGCCGTCGGACGGGTTTGGGAAGAATGTCGGCGACCTTGGAGTCAAATGTGTTTGACAGCGGAATGAAAGTGAGGAGGCAGGTCGATGACGACTCTTCTGCCCCGTGGCCACGACTTTGGTACCTCCGACTATGAGACTGCGGTTACGTCTCTTACGGCAACGGACGAATAAGAAGCCAGCTATAGCTAGTACGATTACAACTGCGCCGGCAACAATTCCCGCGATCTGACTTACAGACACGGTGGATTGTTTCTTGTCGGACGTGTCTTCAGCTGTGGGATCAACCGCGCTGATCCTAGTTTTAGAGAAGACAGTGTCATTCAATCCTATTGCCATGCCGGTAGGTGGCCTTTGTTTGCATCCTGCGTCTAGGGCGATGAGGTCTGGGAAACATTGATCAGCATTTAAATATCATAGGAGCCAGGAAGAGGATTTACAGTTGGCCAAGTAGTCCTGGTCATCGGAAGCAGATACGCAGGACATGCACTTGGAGACCATATCATCAGCCATAGCTCCGCTGCCGGGACAGTATGAGTAGCCATTCTCCTCCGGGTTGAGATTGCCGTCCGTCAGAGATTCCCTTAGGTCGCCACATGCGAACGAAGTTGAGCAAGGGGTCGATGCCACCGTGGCATTCGGAAACCCAAATATGCAGTAATCAAACGTATATCTGAGGTTATCTGTACATATGTCAGAATATGCATGTGAATAAGCTGAGAATTTACCTACATAAGAACCAAAGTTGGTCACTCTCACTTCCCTGGGAGAAGGTGCTGTCCTGGAGACAACTCATGCAACTCTGAAACTTTTGACCTGCGGGCGACGAAGAGTAATCGGAATCGTAACATGAGATGTCGCCATTACCCGTTGTTGATGAGTTCGGATCGGAAAAGTCTAGACCAGGGGTGTCCACGCAGAAGGAAGCGCAAGGAGAGTTTGGTGTGACTTGCAAGCCAGTGGCATGTTGTGCAAGGAGAGAAAGGAGCAGAAAGGATGTAAGAGAAGCCATCTCGCCTGGAGATTCGATTTGGAGAGTCAAAGAATGATTTTTATCAAAGAATGGTGATGAAGAGAGTGGTATTAAGGAGAGTATAGACTTGAGTATATTACAATATAATTAGCATAAAGTAGCCGCCAGCCAGCTGGTTGGATTTTTGAATGTACTACTACTCAAAACCCAAGGCGGAAGAAAAGGAATACATAAACATTTGAGGAAACGAAAGAATATTGACATGAGAATTCGGGATAGGCCGAATAATATATTGGATCCCATTAGCTTCAATAGAGCAGATGTGCTCGCGGCGACGATGCCGCCATGGAGTCCCACTTTACCCGACGCTCGGTGGTAGTCGGCGCGTAGAAGCATATGTGGTGGTGTAATGGCTTGCACTGGGGACGTGGTATCGCAGGAACACCAGTGCTCTACCCCTTGCATATGGAATAAATTCCCGATCAAGTGCATGGCACGAAGCTAGTAGAGTAGTGATAATGGCACGTTTTCAGACGACGAAAGATCATATTGGACAATGGTAAGATGGGTGTCTCAAAAGGGTTAACACGACATTACCAGCCAGTGAGACGAGCAGAAAGCCTAGGTGCTCTCTGTCGTAAGCGCCGTGGTTTGCTCGGTAATCTCACCTAGCACATGTAGCGGGCCGGGTAGTAAGGTTGCTGGCGGCAAAAATTGCGACCGCCTGGCCACGATCCAGAGGCCGACAGAAACAGCCCTAGCTACCATAGTGAGTTGCCATATCCTTTTCCGGGAAGACGCAACTCGTGTGTTTCCCGAATTGGCGAGGGCCTATTGCTCGGACCACGGGGAAGCAGAGACAGCTGAACCAATGACAATGAATACTGGTATATGGTCGTCCGACTCTCGAGTTCGGTTGACTGACACGACTTCTAATAATCCCCTTAGTCAATTAAACCGATTCTTCTCGGATACTTGCACGGTCTAGTCCGTCCATGCGGGCAGTCCATCATGTTGTCGAATTGCGCATTGGACCAGCATCTCGTTATTCGACATTTCAATTCGTTCTATATGCTGTCTAGAAGGGTTGCACTGAAGCACTCTGAGTTCGCGGGGCGCTTCGAGGAGAGTATCCCAAGAGATGGGATCAACTGTAGGATTGGATGGATAAGACGTAGGTAGCATTTACGAAGTGCAACATCGATATTATTCCGTAGCGCATGGAAATGTGACTGTGACGGAGATGCAGATCGCAGGTTGGCAAGTTTACTAAATCAACGAATGGGCGCGTATTTTTAGAAGGCAACTGGCCCGTGCTTCAGCATCGGTATCGTGATATATGGCATATAGTGGTCAAAATGCAAAGACATGATAAATGCTAATCCACATGCAGTAAAGCCATTCAATGGGCTCGTAAACAACCTCACAAGCAATTAAAATAAATCTTAAAATTCCCAAGTTGCGCTGCGCTTCTATGAACATGTACCCTATGGCGCCAACACGCTGTCATTCCCAGATCCAAGGAAGTTGAAAAGAAGGATGTATGAAATACTTGACGAAGTGAGCTCCTTTCGTATTTCTAGCCCGCTCTAAGAAATCGCCCGTGTCGGAAGGAAGCCGTCGGAATCCATGATGTCCGCCAACGACACCATCCTCCCCGCGTGATCGAGCGCAAAAACGAATGCCGTCGAGGCGGGGACGTGCTGGCGATGCCCTACTCTATCTCGGCTCGAACCTCCCGGCCGTCGACGACGATGGGCGTGGTGTGCATGCACCGTCCCTGCTGGCAGTTGGCGTGGAAGGCCACCCCGACTCTGCCCTCGACGTGCACCGCGCTGGCGCCGCCGGGCGCCTGCAGCGCGTACTCGCCCGTCCTGATCATGGGGCGCGGCGCTCGCTGGAAGGGGCCCCGGACGCTGGTGGACGTCGCGTAGTTGACGTTGTAGCTGGGCTCGAGGTAGCACCCGCTGCTGAAGAACAGGATGTAGAGCCCATTGGCGGTGCGCAGCAGGCTGGGCGCCTCGACCAGCGGGCCGTCCTCGTCGCTGCGGTCGAAGATCGCGACGGGGTCGCCCATCTTCGTCACCCCGTCCTCTTCTACCTCCTGCAGCATGATGGGCGTCGGGACGATCGGCTCGACCGTGTTGCCGCAGCTGCCGCCGTGGCCGACGCTGTTGCCGTCCACCTTGTACAGGACGTACTGCTTGCCGTCGTCGTCCTCGAACCCGGAGGCATCGATAGCGCCGCCGACGTCGAGGTCGCACGCGAAGGGCTCTTCGTCCGGTATGTAAGGACCGGTGGCCGTGGCCGAAACCGCCGTGCCGATGCAATGGTGGGCCGGGTTTGCCGCGACCTCTCCGCTGTAGTACATGACATACGTCCCGTTGGACGTCTGATGTACGTCAGGCGCCCAGGTATTGCGTCCGGTAGTCCAGGTACCGGGTTGAGGAAGAGCGTCCACGTCATCTAAGAGGGCCCATTGTTGGTAGAAATTTCCTCCGGTAGCAACTTGTATTTGCTTCCCGTTGCCCGTCGTTCCGAAAGCGTACCACGTGCCGTCCTTGTCCAGGAGTATCGACGGGTCGGGGAAGTCCTGGCTGAACACGGGATCCTCGCCTGACCTTCGAAGAGGCTGGTGGGATATCACCGACGCGGCGACGAAAAGACTCGACGACAGCGCGATGGCTGCAAACATACTAAGGAGTCTCATCCTTAATAGCTTGCATGTCGAGCAAGCTAGTAGGAATGGGGTGGCTGCTAGGGGAGCTGAGTTTAAAATAAAGCAGAGGCAGTGTCAGAGGACTGGGTCTAACTTAGGACGGTAAGCTGATCTATGGGACAAAAATCGGGACTGATGCTCCCTTTGCTTCTGTTTTGTCGATCCGGAGGGTCTATGTTGGGCCTCATCCACATTATAAAGAACTGATGATATAGGGCATGGCAACCGTGGTACTAGATGTGATTCCTTTTCTTCTCGAGGATCCTTCATTCGGTCAAATCCATTGTCCTATTGTACGGCTATGCATATGAAGTGTCACGGCGGACAGGTAGTGCACGCGTCCGCAATAGTGCGGCTGAAGATGCAAGTGTAACTGCCTGGTCAAATCAGAAGGTAGACCGCACTTTTGCCTATGCCGCCCGGTAGGACATAATAAGAATGGAAGGGTCAGAGGCGCGGCTCGTGGACTACCCGTCTAGAGTGACCGACTTGGCTACCGCGAATATGCAGCTACGTCTGTCGTGGAGCCTCGATTTTACCACTCAACTAACAGAAGATTCCGTGCACGGAGCTACGGTGATCAGTGCAATGTCGGTAATAAACACTACAGAGCCTACCTCTTTGCTTTGGGAATGTGGTTGCTACTCTAATAAGTTACGAGAATAGCGGGTCGTTTAGCTTCAGAAACATCCCTTACTATCACATACCTAGCTAGATGTAAGACCTAAGACTTCCCTGGGTACCGGTACGAAGGTTAAAGGTACACCTACATGAGTTCTGTATGGTAACTACCTGGCGGATATTGGAACGTGTGAGTCGTTCATGCGAACTCTCGTGCAATCGCAGAAGGTTATGTTGTCAGATTCAACCACAACAATGGTAAGCTTCGTGTGCCAAGCTCCTGATTCTTACCCCTGAGAAAGAGAGATCAGCGGTGACGTTGCAAAGTCAATGGATGGTGATCTTCCCGCAACCAACGTTAGGGAATTCTAGAACCAACAATGCTCTCGTCAATGCGGCAATGCGGCTGATGTCAAACCCTGTCTCGGGTGGCCATTTATGCAAGGCGATCCACATGTAACCGCAACGGATCTACACCGCAGGCAGACGCCATTTCAAGCTTATCAATGTATTTCAACGACGTATTTGTTGGAGCAATGCCCCAAGACGTGCCAGATGTTTGTACCTACCTTCATGCATCATTCGTCGACGGGGCATGTGCGAAGCGTGATTTAATCCGATTGTCATACCAATGATTTATCTCTTCGAGAGGTACGAAGGCCCCTTTTCCGCACCGACCAGGAACGATCGATACCGTACAGAGAGAATTATTGGTAGGTGTTAATGAATATCAATTTAGTCTAATTTATATAAGAATACGAAATCGATATGTAACATTCATAAACCTACAATAGCGTACCATTGGATTGATCCAATACATCTTCAACAGCCCTGTTTTCTCGCCATAGATTCTTCCAAAAACATTCCTTTCCTCTTCGGGGCCTGAGACAGCGTCGTACAACATAGAAACATGGTTCAAATGGGCACCCTACGAAATCGTCAGTGCTCCCGTAACACATAGTAGCATTAGTCGGTGAAAAAAAGCCACGAGGTTCTCGGCCTTTAGCCAGATGGATTCAGATTCGTGGAAGCACAGCACAACATTCAAGACAATAAATGAGACCAGAAAAGATCAATTGTCTGAGCTACCTACCCACGCAGGAAGGTATGACACTCGTATGGTATTCTCGGTATAGCTCTGCGAAGAATAAGCTCGCATTTCCTCCGCTCGATACATCACCGAGGACTATCTAGACCGGCTCGACCAATACCCTTGAAGCTACTGTCGCGGAGACAAGCAAAAAAGAAATCATCACTACAGCTGTTTGGCATGCCTTTAGAACAGCATGCTAAGCCCCCTGTTCCTGGCCCTCGTTATCGTCGCCGATAGTATGACATGCAAGGTTCCCCGGCAGGAGTCATTTCTGTGCTGAGCCGAGTCTCCGGACGGCTCATGCAAGATGACAAATCCGGAAGGTCGTACTATTGAGCCTCGGGGAGGCAAACAACATCTGTATGAGTTTGGCATATTGAAAATCAATGTTATCTGGAAGCACGGATTATTACGAAATGTGGCTGGATTTGATGAACACATCGTAGTATGTTCAATTAGCGGTGCTTCCTGCTATCTACTGTTGTAGGTTCCGCATTCAATTCATTTCTCAGCATTGAAGCATAGCAGTGGAAAAATCAAAGGACCTGAACGCCATTTTTCCTGACCCTGAAGAAGCGGTATGGTACAGCAAACGCCGTAGAACAAGGACTGCAGATGCAACTAGCCAGTAACCGAAAGGTATCAACCAAATGCAACCCCGAAGACATGCTACCCAGACTCAGAGGTTTATTCATTCTGAATCAGAGTCGGCCTTCCCCAGGGATGCACGCTTGGCCTCTTTAGCTGCCTTCTTCTCGGCCTTTCTCTTCTTGCGCTCTGCCTTCTCTTCTGCTGTCTCACTGTCGTGCTTCTTGCGCTTCTTCTTGTCATCCTCGGCCGGCGCGGGTGTAGGTGCAGACGCAGTGTCTTGTTCAGGAGCTGCGGGGGCCTCGGCCATTGTGACATCGGCGGCTGGGGTTGGTGCTGCACCGTCAGTCGGGGCCGGAGCACTGAAGTCCTTGTACTCCGCACTCCACTTAGCCGGGGTTGCCTCGTTTGCTCGACCAAACTTGTCCAGCTTTCCAGACGCCTTCAGCTTCTTCTTCTCCGTCGCAGTAGGACCCAGGCCCCATCTACGAGGGTAGAGGTCTCGTTCCATAATGCATCGCTTTACTTTCGCCACCACGCCGTGGTCACAAGATGACATCTCGACTGTCGACATCATGGCAATACCAAGAGCGATAGCTTCACCCTTGGTGGTCATTAAGACAACCTCCTCGTGTACCTCGATACCATCCTCTAAAAAAAAAAGCAGGTCAGCCCCAGTGAACAATTCGATATTGGAATTAGCTGATACATACCATATCGCAACAAACCAGGGACCATGAGCTTCGCACCATAACAAATAGCATTGACGGTGCTGTCCTTGACGACGATTCGTTTATACGACGTAAGGAGGGTCTCTAGGGGCGCAATAACCTTGCGCAGGTAGGATTCATCTCTGGTGTTGTCCATCATCCATTGGGCGTCAAGAACATCGTGAAGCGTCACGAGATCCTTCGTCTCATCCATAGCACCACTTCGGACTCGTCTCAGCTCTTGCATGTGCGCGCCTACACCGAGAAGGAGACCCATGTGTACACATAATGTTCGGATGTAAGTACCAGCTTCGCAGCTGACCCAGAAGATACCCAGATGTCGGTCGTTGTCAAACTCGATGACTCGGCTCTCGTGGATAGTTCGGATACGAAGCTGTCGCTTGACAGCAGAGATTAGGGGAGGTCGTTGGAAGAGAGCTCCAGTCAGAGTCTCGAGGGCGCGGGCGAATTGTGCCTCGCCACCAGGAAGCTTATCGTGCAATCGAATGACAGCCACATATTCTTTTCCAGCACCTTGTTGAGATTTGACCAGTCGAGTCGCACGGTCAATGCAAACGATCAAGCAACCTGTGACCTTGGGATCGAGGGTTCCGCTGTGACCAGTCTTCTCCACACTAGACACGCGACATTAGTTTAAAATACTTTCGCTGTATTGAATGATATCGTACCGTAAGATTCTCTTCACCCAGGCGACAACCTCGTGACTCGAGGGGTTCGAGGGCTTGTCGAGGTTGATCACACCAGAGCTGACGTAGGACTTGAGGTCGCGAGTCAAAGGTGAGCTACCATTGGGAATGGGGGTAAAATGTCCAGTTCGGACGAGAACTGTGTCACCGAATCAATACTGCAACTTCAATCCAGTGATCCAATTCACGTACGCTTGTCATAGTTCTTCAGCAACAAGGGCCATGTGCTCGTGTCGAGGGACGGAGTGACCGCGGTTGGCTTGATTGAGAACTCGTCCTCCTTGGGCTTAATCTCGGTCGCCATTTCGGACCGTTGTATGGATAGTATATACCTATTAAATTTGCATGAATATTGGAAGAAGATATTCCAATAGCAACGGCAAATAGAATTGGATTGACCGGTTCTGCGAATTGGAAAAAAAAAATAAGAGCTCCAAATTTTTTCTAGCTTGCTATGGATGTGTGGGGAAAGAATCTAATCTTTAGCTGCAGCCACACCTTAGCTTCCAATCGGCTTATCGATAGTGGTGCCCCATAAGTCTCTAGCCACTCTGCCACCCCCTTTTTGTGATGGCTTCTAGAAGCCGACCTCTCCAACATGTCTGCCCTATTTTGCTTTTCTAGTTCGTATATGCATTCTCGTCTAGCTTAAGTATCATCTGGTTACATCTGGATTACTTATGGTGCAAGAAAAGACCATACTAGTAGCTCTTTGAACCTACCTACAGAGGCACAACAACTGGTCACATTAGCCCTGTCACCAAGCGTACCTGGTGCAAAATCAATATCAGAGAGCGTCAGGGTATCGCATATATTATCCAATCTCACTAACACAACAACAATCACTACTAACTACTATTACCCTCAAATGAAGAACCCTTTAGGCATCAACAAATCATTGATATCTACCTCAGTACCAGTCCAGTTCATGATAATATCTGCAGAATTGTATTATATACTTTCACAGCGGCCCATAATAACGGCAATTAGCTGTGCTAATCACCTTTCAAATCATGATAGACAATCAGTGTCAACTCTACCAGTAGCGAGAAGCAGTTCAACAACGGCCTCATGCTTACCCATAGCAGCCCGCGATAGTGGAGTCTCCCCGTAGTTATCTTTTGAATCGGGGTTGACTTGTTTAGAAGCAAGTAGCAGTCGAACAATAGCGTCGTTCCCACTCCAAGCAGCGTACAGCAATGGCGTCCCGCCACCTGTGTCTTTTGAATCTGGGTTGACTCGATTAGTAGAAAGGAGTAATTCGACGATAGTCACAAGCCCAAGCCAAGCAGCCCATGACAATGGTGTCCCGCCATCATCATTTCTGGGATCTGGATCAACCCTCTCGTCTGCAAGCAGCAGCTGGACAATATACTCATACTTCTGCCTTGCGGCTACCAACAACGGTGTCCAGCCATGATCGTCTTTCAAATTGGGGTCAGTCCTTCTGTCTGCAAGAAGTACCTGGACAGCCATCCCACTCTTTTTACTAGCGGCTAGAAACAACGGCGTTCGATGATCTTCGTCTTGTTGGTTGGGATCAGCCCTCCCGTCTGTAAGTAATAACTGGACAATAGACTCAACCCCATAGTTGGCAGCCCGCATTAGAGGAGTCAGGAAAATACCCGTTAAATCAGGGTCAGTTCTTTTATCTGCGAGAAGCAACCGGACAATAGTCGCATGCTCCTCAACGGTGGCATGCGATAGTGGCGTTCTACCATCCTCGTCTTTTGAATTGGGATCAATCCTTTCATCTGTGAGTAGTAGTTGCACAACAGTAGCATGCCCTTCTTTGGCAGCTGCTGATAGTGGTGTTAGACCATTCTTGTCTTTTGGGTCGGGATCAACCCTCTCGTCTGTAAGTAGCAGCTGGACAACAGCCTCGTGCCCTCTCGTGGCGGCTAACGAAAGTGGTGTCCTGCCATGGCCATCCCTTCCATTCATATTACACTCGTCTCTGATAGCTGGCACTATTTCGTGAAGGCCCAGGTATGCTACTAGATGAAAGCTAGTCATTTGCGTTGGGAATAATTGACTGTAACCACTCTGTCGATTTCGAGTATTGTGATCTGCAATCATAAGTGCTTGACTGGATGCCTCAACGTGGGCTTTCTTCTGAAGAAATGGTAGAATCTTTTCCCGGAGTAAAGGTACATCATTTGTACATGTCGAAACAATACGGGCATGATGTCCCCAATTGCCGGCGGCATATTCGTAAAAGACGTGTAACTTGAGCCGCTGCTCAAATTCATCATCTGTTTGGCAGTACCCGTCTGCGAAATCTTGAAATGAAAGGTATGTTGTGCATACAGCCGCAAGGTCCAAATGTATATTGGGAAACCATTGACCCTGTGTTCGTTCAAAGTACTCTTGCGCTGTATGGTGGACTAATCGGATAATACTGCTTTCTTCGTCGATTGTGACAAGTCCCGCACATATGGATATTAAGCTCTCTATTTCCGGGAGATTCTCTTCGTCCAGCTTCAGTTCACCAGTTTCTACTGCAAGTGCATGTTGGAGTTCCCATTTGGTCAGTGACCTTCTCACACATGTGATCCATGATATGACTTGCTGAGCACGCTTTTCTTGTTCTTGAAGCTGACCTCCAATTCGCTTCATAGCACCTTCGTAAGCAATATCATAAGAGTTTGACCCAGTCGCTAGACTTTGCAATGCTTTCCGCAGGGACTTGGGCGTATCTTTACCTGCTAGTGACTCGAAATGGAGCTGGGCAAGTAAGAACCTTGTCGAGTTAGCGAAGGCAATTTGACTGTCTGATTTCAGTATACTTACATTCCATCAACGGCCTCTGTTATGGTCGTCGTGATTTCATTCTGGAGGTCGGGTCTTCTGTCGACACATTGTGGAAGCTGAGACATACGGCCACCTAAATATTTATGCAAACCATCCTTACTAGCCCGGACTTCTGAAATAATGCTCCCTTCAAATGTTTCAGTAACTTCTGGTATGAACCTAGAGGTTGCTAAAATATTTGCTTTAGCTTCTTTCTGAAGGTTAAATATCTCGGACAGAAGTCTCTTTCGGCAATCGTCCGATGTCTGGCATTCATCAAGTGCGTCGATGATAATGAAAGTCTTTACATGCGTAGCAATGACTGCTTTCAAGATGACTAGGAGCCGGTGCAGAGTTGGTCTCGTTCGTTTTCGTATGTGATCGTCGTAGAGATCTCTGACATCCAGTGGTAAAGAAGGCCGGCTTTGAAGGAACTGCTTTAGTAGGCTGGAAATCAAATCTTCAATTTTCTGTTCGTGTTTTCGTTTAAAATTGCAATAGATATAAGCAATCCCGATTGTACCAGCAGAAATCTCGGTGTTGAATTTTTGATCGAGGTCGTCCACCACAATTGAGGTGAGAATCGTCTTCCCAGCTCCAGGAATTCCTGGAAGGAACAATTTCTGGTTTAATCCCTTGATCCAATTGTGGTAGTTCTCCGAATCTAATAGCCATTCGCCTGTTCCGGGCTGTCGTCTTCTGAGGTAGTCGGTTTGTTGTAACCCGTAATCAATCGGTGTAAGCCACTCCAAAACCTCGAGGTCCTCCTGTCTCCTCAGCCTGGAGCGGACCTGTACGACTTCTCCCTTGATCTCCTTAACTTTTTCATAAACTTGGCAGATATTTGTCAGAAACTAATCAAAATGTATATTAAAGGATTCTGTCTCGACTAACCTCGACCCACCACATCCTTTACCGACCGTTCCTGGGCAACTCCATCGAACGGAACGTAGCCTAATAATTCTTTTGCAAATGCAGCTGCTACAGCAGCAGCGTGCTCCTGCCAGGCTTTGTTCTTATGAGAGTCTGCATAGTCACAGATCCCTCGTATAACAATACAAGGGAAATTATCCATTAGTCCTGCTGCTTCCATTTCGACACAGAGGACGGCGCCATCAAGGTCTCGGCGAAGCTTGTCCCGGAAAGTGGAATCCTTGATGACACTATTGCCGGACGCAATCAAACCGTAATGCACACGCATGTCTCGGGGCTTCATTTTAACGACCTTGGTCTTGTCACAGTATCGACAACTCTCTCCTTCCTCTCCTTCCTCTTCTTCTTCCCCTTCTTCGTCGTTCCCACTGACATGGTCGTAATCCGCCTTAAACAATATGTCTTCTAACGAATCAGATCTCAGATACTTCGATACTAGCCGAGGCCACTTCTCTTTCAATTCTTCTAAGTAATCTGGTATCCTTGATCCTGTCAGCTCGTGTTCCGTTTCAACTTTCGTGAGGGCAGTGAGCAATAAGGTCGGTGGGTTATTCAACGCTCCAGTTCGTTCGAATTTGTGACCTTGTTCTGTTCGGCCCAAGTCCCATTGCACGACCCCGGGATGGCGGTCGACCGGCACGCTGACCACTACATCGCCTAATCTAACCTTTGGAGGAATACCGCCACCGATACCAACCATTAAACCGAACTTTATAGACGAAAAAGTACTGATCATTTGGAGCGCGACGGTTGTTGCGGGTGTGGTGCCAATCTTGCCTTTAGGGAGGCAGGCTATAACGATATTATGCTTGCCAATGGATCCCAAGGTGTACGTGTTGTGGTCGTTCGGCGGTTTGGGTAGGTCGGCATGTCTCTGATCGAGCATAGCTGTCGCTGCTGTCTGCTCCTTGGGCAGCGCACACACCCAACCCACGGTGTAATCATTATGCGTTCGAGATTCGGTAGTCATAGTCGGCTCATCGTGGTTATATCAGATATATCAACGGCTAGAGGGCCAAGGAGCTATGTCCGAGTATGCGGTGAAAGGTAATAGAGCTCAAATGGGAAGTAGCAGCTAGTACGTAGAAATTAGACATGACTATCAATGCTTGTCCCTCTTTGAAACTAAAAGGGGCGAATCACCTTGAATATCTGTAGCGAGCTTTGCAAGAGCGAGTGTTTGCTTTAGCTCAACAGGGGCTTTCATTTAAACTCATCAAGGCGAATTTTGAAGAGATAAACTGATTGAGATATGGAATGGAGGAACTTTCCCCTCGTTCGTCCTAGCTGACGGTGTGGCATGTATGTAAAATGCATTTTTCACAGCCACATCTGCAATGTAACCTCCATGATTAGGTAGGTTAGGTTGATTGGCCAAGAGTCTAGAGAGGTTCCGAGCTGAATTCATCACGGGGCCAAGTCGTGGAGAGTGCGTACCAGCCTTCTACAACGCTGCCATGGGCAGCCATATCATCTGTGTAAAAATCATGAGTTAAAGGCGAGCTAGGTGTGTTGAAAATGATGAGAAATTAAAAGAGATGAGGGTGTATTAGGCGCGCCGATTAGATCTGATGTCTGTCCTGAGTTATGAGCAACCTCCTGGGTTTGAATAGATAAGCAAGGTAATCATAGAGACTTGGGAGTGGTTGGACTCACCGAGTAGAGCTTGCGGATCTTTGGAGTGGCCCAATCGGTCGGTCGGCGCTGGCTGATACACGCGGCCTTCTGGGCCCCTTGCTGCATCGATTCATCTTTCCAGTTATCACTACCAGGTACGGAAAGCAGACTTGACCTCCACGATAGGTAGGCACGACCTCTCTATCAAGCCGTCTTCTGGGGATTCTGTCCGCCCTCGCTTCATATATTTTGGCTTGTTTCGAATCAAAAGCATGTCGGTCAAGCCACCAAGATAACAATAACAACGTCAATTTAAAAAGCAAATGTCAACACATTTGTTACATTATATAAAAAGTTGCATAAAAATATAAATAATGACAATATGCAATTCACGGGGTATCCTTAAACGGAGTATCTCAGCTCTGGTACGTTATGCTGTTACTCCAATACGTGTAAGTTTCTAGACTGACGGACCTTTTTTCCCAAGCTATCTCTTTTTCACATTTATACGCTATAATATTTAACTACTGCCCAGTTTTGGCCGTCCATAACCTATGGCGAGTTGGTCATTTCCATGAGCACGGATGTCTTGGTACCTCAGACATAGGCAGCCAAGAAAGGTACGAGAGAAAGACACGCCATGGTATTGAGTACTTCCTTGCTAATCCTTAGACATGGGGGTTCGGGGAATTTTCTTGGGTTTACCGTTTATCATCTTGTATTTTTATGCATATAACTACGACTCTCTTTTGTCAACAAGAACTCCTTAAAATTAGTCAGACTTACTTTTTTAGGCAGTGATCCTGGGTCTACTACGTTGAACATCTTGGATATAGGTACAATATCCCTTGAATAGGTAGCTCCTAGCAGCTCCCGAGTGGCTCTTCTCAAACCTGACAACTGCCACACAGCGGCTACATCGTCATCCAGGATTTGAGTATTCTATTATGCTGGATCACGCGAGCTGCAGATCCGACTCCCTTGGTCCTGCCTTCTCCCAAGCCTCGACATGAACTACAGCAACCGTAACCCGATATCCTACTTCGTCTCGCTTCTCGAGGTCTGCATCTACGACCAGAACATGAACGAGACCGCTATTTGGACCAACGGCCGGAAACGCTTTGCTATCGAAGAGCCTGATCTCCCCCTCGACCCGGCTGGGTCCTTCAAGAGGACGGTCGACATTTCTATAGGTCGAGATGCCTACCATGTGGATCCGGCTTTCCGCCCGAGGATCTAGGGAATGCCCGACGTATCCGTACCCGGCTTGTTCCCACCAGAGCCCACAGTGGTTTCCCTGGCGATCGTAGATCCGACGGACGGCCTGCTGTCCCTGAATGTGGACATGAGGCTGTTGGATCAGATATTCCTTTTCGGGTGAGATGCGGAATGCTGAACTAGGGATGGTAGGCGCAGTGAATCTGACAATGTTGGATTCGAAGGGGGGGTCCCAGGGGTCTAATGGTTGCGGCGGCGCGACTGTCCAAGTAGTACCTCGAGACGGGTCCGCAACCAGTTTGGTTGCCGTGCGTATCTCGTTGCTTTCACTGTGGATAGCAACCTCCTTCCCCTTTAACGAAGCAATGCGATTGTCTCGTATGCTATCCCCTGGAAGCCCTGCGCTATCAGGCTGTACATGTGTACTGGCTTCTACAAACGTATTTCCTGAGGTTTCGGTGTTCGGCTTGGAGACGTCGGTCTTAGTGATAGTATTTTCTGTAGGAGCTTTCCCTATTTCGAAATCCGTGAAAAGGGACGTTGGAAGATGCAAATTCCCTTCGACCCCCTTAAAGAGACGATACTCAACGGGGCCATCCCAACCCGCCCACGACCAGCTAGGAAATTGCATGTCAGGCTTTCCCATGGAAAGATTAGATGGTTTTGGCAATCGCATACCACGGCGTGACAATCTTCCAGCCGGCGCCCATAGAAGCGCATGCGCCAAAACAGCGGCTGGCAGTCCAGCGTACGTCTTGCTCTTAAAGTACTTCTCAAGCACGGCGAAAACCCCAGCAAACCCGTTGAGCACATCCGCCTTGAAAGAGAACTCCCGGCGAGTGTAGGACTCCACCATACCTTTATAGATGCCGAAGGCCTTGATCACCCTCTCCTCCTCAGACGTCACGTCCTGGAGAAAGTTCATTAGATCCAACGCATTGTCTCGAGCTGCTCTTCTAGAGGTCACTCTAGGTTTCTGGGGAACACTGTCGAGAGTCTTTGGTATATATTCCTCATTTGCTCCACCTTCACTCAGTGTCTTGCTTGCGCACTGGAGGTATACGGCACTTGGGGAAAAGTACAGACATCGTCGCGAGAGCAAACGTTCCTGGAAAACCCAGCCTCGAGTATTCCACTTAGCGATATCCAGTTCCAGGGCCAAAGGCCGTGGCGTGACTGTAAGACAAATAGTCTTATTCTTGTCGTCCCGAGGATCGTAGTCCAAGTTCGGGGACTCCCCCGAAACACGCAAATACTCAATAAGCTGTGGCCGTCGTGTTCCGGCTGACACCCCCGGTAGTCCGGCATCAGCACTGTCTCCGTATAGCGCAACGATGGTTGCAAAAGCTCGCCCGTACACAATATTCATCTTTGGAATATCTCTATCCATCTGTTCCTTATCATCCTGGACCATGCAGATCGCGTCAACCCATAGGAGGCGCTCTCCTAGTGACTTTACCAGCCGTATTGCATCCCTGATCGTCTTGGGGAAGGTTATCGCCGATAGAGCTCGAGGCTCTTGCCGTACCTGACAGTTGTCCTTTGTTGTCTTAAACATATCCACGTGTCCCCAAACGTAGCTCAAGGCAAAATATTTCTCTCTCGAGGTGGCAGCGACCAAACAGTTCTCCACGACATCTATGAAAAGCATGGTCATTTCATCCCCAATAGAATGCACCCTGGCGCCATTGCAGATTGGACCAGGATTACAATCGCAATCATTCAACCACGACTTAATAAGCATCGGGTCAACCTGCTGTCCCGTGTGTGAATATATCGGCCCTGTACGTGATCTGATGGCTTCTTCAAATGAGGGTTGGTCTGTGATCTCCCTCGCTTGTCTGATTGCCTGATGATAGTTTTGAGGGGTTACGAGTCTGATATCACCAACATGCTTCAACCCATACTCGATTCTCATAACCTTCTCCCCAGTTGATAGTATACCAGTCAATAGACTAGTTCCTTGTACTTCTTTGTCTATGGCTTCAAGTTGTGGGTGGAGTTCCTCCGTCTCTGTCGTGATGGCAGAGAATATCAGACGGCAGATAATGCAGTACCTCCTACAATAGAGTTGATGAAAGTTGCCGAATGGTAGGTAAATGTTCTTCGCTGTCAACTGGTAATCATCCTGTATTCGCTGTAATGGCTTCGCGATATCTCGGCACATGCGACATAGATCAAGGTTTGGTTGTCTTCCTTCAGACCGCGCCTTATCTATTGCACGCTGCTCCGCCCACGTCTCTCTGATGATGAATTCCCGTTTGGTAAGGGAGAGCGGTTCCTTAGGTTCATATCCCAATACCTCCTTCATCATATCCCTATTGAAGTCCCACATAATATCTCCAGTTTCCGGGTCGATTGCCAGCTTTCGACTGCCAAAAGCTTCGTACTCTCTGTTACCTAAGACCAATGGTTGGACGTTCGTACTACGGGATGCATCCTTCTCATTCTTCGGTCTCTCTGTGCGAATACTGATTTCATCCTCCGAGAGCGTTTGAAAGGCCCCGATCGCGTCTGCTATAACGTTCAAGCGGACGCCATAATTCTGATAGACTTCGTCTAGCACAACGACGGCAGTTTTATCTGGTTCATACAACGAGAGGAATATAGCTGCCAGTTCTTGCTGAGCAAAGTCCTTCACGGTATTCTCATCGGATCCTTTTCTGATCCTGCACAAGTGCGACTTCAGAACCCAGATCCATTCTGCCGAGATTGGAGGCTTCGAGGAGCCCGGCTTTCCAGCATTAGCATTTTGCTCGGTAACCGTTGCTCCCAAGTAGTCAGTCAAAACTATCAGGTCCTGAATGTCAGTCGTTAACTTGTATCGCATCCCCAAAAGGTCGGACAAGATATTTTGACATGTCTTTTTCCAGGGTAGTTCTACAGACATCGTCGATAGATGCTTGCTAATCTGACGGATTCCAATGTCGATATCTTCCAGTGAAGATGTGCTTTCGACATATTCTTTTACTCGTCCAGCATATTCTGAGAGATGCTCACCACGGGAGCGATGGCCTGCAGGAAGAGCCTCCAGCAATAGCTCCGAGTAACGGACGAGGGGCTTTAGGTCTACCGCATCCTTCTTGAGATTTCGTCTGGAGCTATACAGATCGACAATAGTGATAAGCATGTCCATCCTTATCTCGTGGTTCGGAGGTAAGGCTTCAAATCCTATCTTGCAGAGTTGAAGTGCTTTATCCAAGTCCTCCAGGGAATTGGTTGACTTAAATTTCTTGAATGTGATGAATCCCAGTTGGCCATTAGCAATACCATTCTGCAGTGTTCCGGGTGTCGTGCTGGTTGCCAATTCACGTAATAATGTCTCAGCTTCTTCCGCCAAGTCATCATTGTGCACTTGCTCAATCCTTCTGCGCAGCTGGGACACCAGGTTATTGAGGCTCATAAACCGGCGATCGGAATCCTTGGCCGCTCCTTCGTAGACCATCCTGGTATACACGATCGCCTCATCCAGGTCATCGATGTCTCTCGATGATGCATGACGACGGGAGAGGGCGAAGGCCAAGTTACTGATAATACTTGACTGCGCCTCAAAATCATGAGTTTGGAGATCGTTTGCTACGGCTAGTTCCAGCGCTTCGCGTGCTGCCTGCACAGCCAGGTCCAGAGCATGTAAAGAGCCTGTGATCATATACTCCGAGGTCCTTGCTTGTGATAAAGAGTCGAGATACTTGGGATAATCAGGAGATGTTTGAGGCACCTTGCGTAGAACAACCTCGAGATTCTCGACCGCATCATGAACGAATTGTTGATGTTGTAACTGGTCGGATGTCTTGATAAACATATCTGCTACTTGAATTCGCAGCCGGATTTCTTCATCAAGTGGTACCTTTCCCCCGGCAAGGGTCTGTCGCATAAGCGCTTGCACTCGTTCTAATGACGCAATAGCTGCGGAGCGCTCTGCTCCGTCTGATGAGCGATTTGCCATTTTGTTAGTGTTGAGGCAGTTGTGCCAGATAGGGAGAGGAAGAGGTCTGTCTGCCCCTGTAAATATAATACTGGGTTAAAAATCGAGGGGCGCAGATGAGATGAGTCAGCCTGTACATAGCAGGTGCTGGCTAGAGGTACCTAGGTAAGTTTTCCACCAGGTGCAGTGTTATCACGGTCGCTAGCGCCATACTTTACTGGGTTTGCAAATCCACCTCATTGCTGCCAAGAAACACAGCGAACCTTTATCAATGCCGCTCGGCGCGAAAGGGCTTAAGAATTCGATGGTTCAGGACTGCATCTTTGCACGACTCAACATGCTCAGCGTACCCGCTCGTCCCTGGAAATGAGATGAATCCTGCACAAGGAAAAACAAAGTGCGGACGGAATGAGTTGGCGATGTTGATGCCCCTGGAGATCTTTTCTGTGGTTTTGGGTAGATTCATTGCCCCGTTTGTCGAAGGTATCTCCCTGTGATCGGTAGAAAAGCCCAGCCGACGAGACTCAATAAATATTTAGTTCGGCAACTTCATTCAATTTGTTTTTAACTGTCGATTTCCCCCCCCCCCCCCTTTTTTACATAACTTCTTCTTGACTTACTCAAACACCTCAAACCCAACAAGGTCTGGGGCGGATGAATCCTCATTCGCTGCAAACGTCACTCGATTCTCACCTGCCACGAATCCGTCAACTTCGATGAACATCCTGTCTGACTCAAACCAGTCCCCTCCTGAGATGGGGAAAGCCCATCTCTTGGGTGTGTCGCCATTGACAGAGACCGTCAAGTTCCGAGTGTTAGAGCCATAGTCCCAGGCGCTATCGAGGGCAATCTCGTAGTTGATAAAATCAACGCCCACCAACTTCTTGCCCTCGGAGCTTGCCACCACCGAATCGAATGCCACACTGGCGTCTTGGCCGGTAATGCTGACCTTGCTACCGGCGGGCGCGCAGTCAGCTCCGTCGCAGGCAATTTTCGTCGCGTTACCCGCGAGCTCGGCGTCTGCCGCCGAATAGTATCCCGCCGACGTCAGCAGAGACGCCGATGCCACGATATCGCTCAGGACCAGGAGTCGCATCTCGTGGCCCGCGAGCTCGAGTGTCTGGACCCCCGAAATTGTGCCGATATCCTGCGCCGCCCAGACGTCGCGGGCGCTGGCCTCGGAGACGTTGACGGCCAGGAGGTCTACGTCCACCGTCTGCGAGTCGTTTTTCCAGTTGGCGATGCCAAGGACCATTCGCGATCCGGAGAGCTCGCCAGCCCAGATGTCCCACTCTTCTTCGGTATACCGCCGGATGAGTCGCGCCTGGTTACCTAGGGGGTCCTGGTTAATTGCTATGACTTCCTCGTTGCGCAGGACGTCGAGAGAGGTGGCCGGCGTGAGCTCCGGATCGGCTGGTGCCCCGATGTTGAGGGGCGACTTATTGATTGCCCACATGCTAAAGTGGAACATCTCTTCTTGAAGAGACAGGGCGTTAAGCCCAACGCTGCATATTACATCAATAACGCGGATGCAGATTCTGTAGAAGCGCGCTTACATGAGCATGTCCATGTCGGGATAGGCGCCGACTGCGGTGGACTTATAAAATGGCACAACTTGATTTGTTATTCTCCATACGCTCCTCCATGCGTTATAGATGTCGTTGCTGATCCGGTAGACATTACCTATGGGCGGCGCCCATTCGCCCAGGTCTTCGCCTATGCCCCATTGACATATGAAATAGGCCAAGTCTCGGTCCAAACCGTCTAAAACCGAAGCCATCTTCTGGTGACGTCCCGGCGACGTCGACGCCGGCGATACGTAGTCTGCCATGATGTCTCGAGACGAAGAATAGCAGTTATCATATCTGTAAGGACTTAGACTTCTCCCTCACTTGGGGACTCGACAGACTTACTTCAGAGAATCTCCTTCCCAGTCGACAAATGTCTGTGCGTCTATCTCTTCAAATCCTGTACCTGGATCAGAACTATATACAGACAGCGGAAACTTCATCGAGTTCCATACCGAGAGAAGCCGGCAGGTCCGTTGAGCCACATTGGTAATATCCTGCACCGGAGTAGAGACCAAATTTCAAGCCCAGACCGTGAATATACTCCCCTAGAGCCGGGCCACCAGACGGGAAGAGAGCACTGTTCCACTGCAGACGATCTTCGGAGTCTCTGTCTCTTGCCATCCACCCGCAATCCGTCGTGACGTATACGTAACCCAAATCAGCCAGGCCGAGGTCTACGAGTCCTTGCGCATTGGTCTTCATGATCTCTTCGCTCGGGTAGCAGTTGTAGTAATTGTAACTGTTCCACCCCATTGGCGGCGTTTTTGACTTGTAGAGGGTCGCTTCTACGGACGCCTCCAGCAGGAGCGCCCAAGTGATAATGACGCTCTTCATTATGTTCTTGTTGTCCCCTTAACGTATTCGTAAAGCCTCTTCAGTGTCGACATCAACATCTTGCCCCGATCTCCCTATGCGCCCGAGACCACGGTGCTTTATATAATCTGTGGTACCCGCCAATGGAACACTCGGTCTATCACACCCCAATGTCACCGTATAAGTGGGAATTTCCCCGGACCCGGATTCTCCCCTCACCATTCCTTGGTGCTCTCCAACCATGTGTTGTCGCTTGCGGGGAGCCTGGTCTTCCCCACAGCCGCGCTTGCGTAAGTTCATTACAACCTTGCGGGCGCCGAGCGACGCAATACAAGCGGCCCTATGAGGGCTCGCAATGACGATGACGGTAGAAGAACCTTGGATGGTCGATTTAACGGTATGGTTATTGTCACGGGCCCTACGGGCCCCTTACGTAGCCATGTTACGTAAGCGGAGCTAGGTGGAAATCCTGGCGGAGCGCGCCAGGGCCGCGCTTTTTCCTTCTTTTAGAACTTCGCAAAACAACAGTTTCTTTAGACCATGACAGTTATCCAACTTCTGCCTTTGATATCGGCGGGATTTCCTTTTCTAGGTACCTGGTAACTCGTTCTTAGCATCGCTCAGATGGTCATAATTAGTTTAGGGGCTGGGGGGCGAGCTTTTTCACTCAAGCATCGCTTAACCTCACTTTAGCAGAGGCCGATATTAGCCCAGGGTACATAGCAAATATAGCATAACTATCCACTAAGTGCCCTATAAGCCTAACGCAGTTACACGCTAGAGGTTCTGTAGCTTTCATGCTTATAGGGACTATCCCAACGAGCCAAAGGTACAGCTGGATAAGTGAGTATTAGGATAATTGCATAAGCTCAAATACCTCTATGAATTCCACTTCAAGCTAGGTATCTATGGAATACATTGATCTAGAGCCCCCAATTGAGCGACTACAGTGAGCTAGGCTTCATTATATCCCAGCCACGTTTTGTGCTGCTATAATGTCCAAAGTGTTGTGGTGGTGGTTGAACTCCCTGTAGTAAGTAGTGTGACAGCGCTTTTTAGGGCGCCCTATAGCGCATCTCCAAAAAAGGGTGGCAAGAATAAGGGAAAACCCCTTACTTATTACATACATAATTAGGTACCTAAGGAAAAGAGATTATCTCCTTATTGAAGCTACAAGAGATGTTTATGGAGATGCCACCTATTTACAAGTAGGCGGTCGTCGAGTTTGGTGGTAAACTACGCTACTACTTAGTTTCAAAGTCACATTTGGACCTTGATAGCTTAGAGGGATGTGAGTGGTACTTGAGATATATCCTTCGTGTGCTACTACTAAGTCTCCAAGCGACCTTAGGGGACTAGATACTGATGGCATCTTTCGAGCGGCTTGACGACCTTCCGCAACATCTCTTGCCTCCAGCGACTAGGTCGCGTAGCCAGGAGACACCACCCGACGGCAGATGCATAGTTGTGACCTGCTTCTCCCTCTACTTCTGGTAGCCAGTCTAAGGCCGCGGCCACGTCCAGCGCAAATTTGGCATTCTCGTCGTCTACAGGGGGCCACCTTTTCCGACACGGCTGATCTTCTAAGAGCTTCCCGAAGTAGAGTTCTAGGAGTATAATGCATAGCTGTCGGAGAGACTTGGTGATATTCTCGTCCGATTGTTTCTGATCTCTTTCTGCAAGGTTGCGGTGGAGGTGAGGCCGGTCTAGTGCGTACGTCCCTGGCTCATTGGGGTCCGACATGAACATGATGTCAGACTTGGCCCAAGAAGCTGTGAGCCAGGGCGTGTTCAGGATTTGAAGGAATGAAGACGATATGATGAAGGATAGTGACAGGCGTTGTCGGCGACTAGGGGCTTTCAAGACGCGCCCCTGGAAAATTTGCTCCAGTGTTACCGAGTTGGATGTCCCGGCATCTTGGCGAGAAACTCTGTAAACATAGTATCGACAGTGATCATGAGGAAGGTAACCGTAGCATGGGGTATTGTCATCATCTAAGGAATCGCAAAGGTTTGTGATCGGCTTAATGGCTGTTGCTGAGAGTGTTACTGCGCTTGTCATCAAGGTCACCGATGGGGCGGGCCTTGTAAAGGATTAACCCAAGCCCCAATACTCACAGTTGTAAAGACTTACTTACCTATGCACTGTCTTTCCCTTGGACTTCATGGATGAAATTTTTGGCAATCTCATTAAATGAGTCGGCTCATGAGAACCAAATACATCACTTTTGCTTTCGTTCTTCACCAATTCTGAAGCCATTCTATTATCTTCTGATATTTTGGTCTCTTGTATTCTCCATTGCGAATCCTCCGGCTTGGCGAAGGTGACATTAAACTCGGACATTTTAGTATCGCGATGTTGAAGTAGTAATGTCGTCGAATGTTGACCTTGACAGGAACATCGCCATGCAGCTGCAAGCGCCTCGAAAAGTCGGTTGGCATTTATCCAGAGATTGCATATAGCAGAGTCGATCGCAGATGTCACCATATTGGCTTGCCTATTCTGCATGAGCTGGACTTCCTTGTCGCTAATGCTCAACAGTTGTTCTAGCCTCTTGTTCAGAGAACTCAGCTCTTTGAAACGATTAACTCGAACGCTTTCTCCGTTGCTAAATTTGATCCTATACGCTTGATACTCGACATCCGTCTTTAATATGACGTTTCTAACGCGGTTCTTAGTTATTGGGGTTTTCTGGATATGTTTATTAGATCATGGGAATAATCGTAAGTCCACTGAAACGTAACGTATCTCCCAAACTCCTTTGGACGGTATCCGAGTTAAGTGCGAGTTCGTCTATAAGCTTCTTCATCACGCCGTTAAACTGCTCAATGAAGTCCATGTATACGTCGTGCGAGTCCTTGAGCCGTGTCCTGAGGAGGTCTGAAGTGGTCTTATCCTTCCAGTTTGGCCCACCAGGATTAGAGATCATATCGGTGATCTTCTCATCATCGGCAACTAGAGGCAAAAGAAGTTCCTTCAGATTCCCAGTAAACGCCAGTCTCTCGCATTCAAGACGATTTCTACACTGCCTATGTTTCAACTTGATCTGATAGAAGAGCCCAGCACGATCTGCGACCTCGCGGTATTTGTCAAGAAGCATTATAGCGATTGGAAACGCCCCAAGTACCAGGCCAACCACCTCGATGCCAGACATCGTATGGCGATGCAGAATTGAAAATATCAAGCATAGGTACAGAGCCGATGAGGGGTATTATTTTCTTCTCTTTTCTTTTCTTTTTCTAGCCACGCCACCATGTCCCCATGTACCAATTAGGTGGACCAAATCCAGTGGCTTGTACGACAGTTACATATACTTTTTCCGACCAGCTGATTTCCGAGACGACAGCTGGAGGGATGGAATGCAACTCACTACTTTTCGGCGACCGCAACACCTGGTTTAAGCACGAATTGCAGAATCATCGATCGCACTACAACTGCAACTTTTGTGATCGAACGGGATTCCAGTCTAAGGCTTCCATCGTGGAGCACCTCTCATATTCACACAACTCGTCTTCCCAAGATCAACTATCTATACTAGCGGACGCTAGCTACATGGCACCGTCTCATCTTATGGCCCAAGATTGCCCATTCTGCGATGACTGGGCTGCTATACTAGAGCAGAGAACAAATCCTAAGGGGAAGAGAGTTGGCGTGGCCCAGAATGTTTCCGTATCAACGATGAAATTCAAGAGACATGTGGCCACACACCAAGAGCAGTTAGCCGTCTTCGTGCTTCCCTGGTCTAGTGACCCAGACATCGACCAAAACAACGAGAGCGATGGTACATTTGCTGCCAATCCGGCTGGCTTCGAAGAGAATCATGATGAATTATCGCTTGAAGAAGACGATATGAACGAACAAGGAGGTATATCTGCAATAATGCGAGGGCTGAGAGAAATAGAAAGAGGTGCTGACGAATTATTTGGGAGACTAAAAGCTACCCAAGATTTTCAGAGGGAAGTTGAAAGGGGAGGTAAGGAAGAAACTAAAAGTCACATCCTTGAGAGAATATCTGCGATAGAAACTAAGATGGAAGCTATAAAAGACTTTCCGAGAGAAATTGATGAGATAGGAGCGGGAAAACCTCACATTAAATTTGAGACAATGGCTGATCTCAACGTGAAAATAACTAATATAACAGTTGAGCTAGAAGAGAAGATCTTGGCCCAACACACAATTTAGCTAGGTACCTGGAAGCATAAATTATATCAAAAGACTATTACGATGTGCCACGTATCGTGAGTAGAAAACTTTGCGTTTCTAGTACCTGGCTAGGAGGTGCGTACGCAACTAAAGTATCTACCTACCTACCTGGAAGGGGTAGTTATGGAAATTTTATGAATAAGTTTATGTCCGGCGCCAATATCGATGAATGCAGTCAAAACCGATATCAGTGTTGGGTGTGACGTCTAAGCTTCCAGCGGAGACAACAGCCATATAATCAACTACAGCGACGACGGAAGAAAGCAGAGTGGATCAGCCAGCAACACAAACTCCAGCTAGGTCGCAGGCTGAATCATGTTTTTGATCAGGGAAGACGGGTTCGCCTCTGTATGGTCCTTCGTCTTGCAGTCTCTACGTAACTACTTCTTTTGGACCTGGATTACAAGAGTGAGGACAACGACAATTATTCTCTTGTTTGGATTAGGCGACTGTTTTATACACCCTCTACTTCCTCATGCACAGTGTTGGCAATGGGGGAAGGTGGTCTTGGCTCGTTGTCGCTAGGCGTGCGCATCGTGCCACATACAGAATATGGGACTGCTGAACTAAGAAATATGACCAAATAATTGTCATTGCACCTGGATCGTCGTCGGTAAGTCTTATGCTTCCTATCTGGAATGGTTTACTACTAACTTGTCTAACCCTTGGTCCTTGGTCAGCTAAATCCTGGTGTCATCTGTCAGTAACATGAAAAATAGGGGGTGGGGGTTGAGAATATAGTGGTAAATATGTGGATTACTCATCAACTCACCAACAAGCGGCTTGGAAACCAGGTCGTGGTAATCTTGACAGATCCAGCACTTGTTCCCTTCAATACTAGTCCTCTTTTGCCGCTACCAACGATATTGTCGACGATGTGGGAGGTAAACTCACCAGCCGGCATGCCCTTAGGTTTGAATCCGGCTCCTGCGTTATTCACCAACACATCGAGACCAGTCTTTGCTGCCTCTATAACCGATGCATTGGATGTAACATCAAGTTGGATTACTGTGACATTAGGCAGGCTGGATAACTCTTGGCGTATCTTGTTGGTGGCGATGGTGGGTGGCTGTGGGGGTGGGTAGGGGGGTGGTGTTTCTAAGGGGAGTGAATTTAAACCGGGTCAAAAACGACCCTTGCTTCGACAAAGGATTTAATTGAGCGTATTCTTTCTAGACATCACATCTTCATTCATTATCCTACGTTTTCTTTTTCAAATTTCCGATTAGAAAATGGAGAATAGCGGTACGAAAACCAGCCCCACTGCCTTGTTCTCGGCTGATGGCTTGATCATCGTTGTGACTGGTGGCGGCAGCGGTGAGAAGTTACCGCCCTCCTTACTCCAACAGCTCACTAATAGTATCTCTTGTGCATGATAGGAATTGGCAAGGCTATGGCATCCGCAGCTTGTCAGACTGGGGCATCCAGGGTGTACATTCTCGGGCGCCGTCCCGAGGTGATCACCAATACTGCCAAGGAACTCGACGTGACCCAAGTGAAGGTCGTTCCCCTTCCATGTGATGTGAGATCCATTGACTCCGTGAATGCGGTCGTCCGGCATATCGAAAAGGAGTCGGGATACATCGATGTCCTCGTCAACAATGCAGGCATTCCGAACCCTTTCTTCGACCCAGAGAGCGCGGACACGATCGAGGACCTGCAGCAGGGGCTCCTAGAGGCTCATAAAGGTAGTCTCAACGTCCTAGACACCAACCTGGCTGCTATCATTGGTACATCGAGCGCCTTCCTTCATCTTCTCCAGAAGGGCAATGTTCGACGTGGCTGGCCAGCGAAGAAACTCCAGGCGACCGACACCAACACACGGTCCCTCGAACATTCACAATCCAACGTCGACCCAGAAGACATGCGAACCAGCCAGATTATCAACATCTCTTCCATAGGAGGCATACAAAGGTCGGGCCTAACCGGGCTTGCCTACACCGCGAGCAAAGCCGGAGTCGTCCATCTGGGACAAACGCTATCAACGATGCTGGCTCCTTGGAATATCAGGAGCAATGTCTGCATTCCTGGATACTACCACAGTGAGATGACGGCACCTCTGCCTGTCATGCAAAACATGCGGTTCGGCAGCACGCCTGCGGGACGAGCTGGTGATCCTCATGATGTGGCTGGGTTCTTCTTATTCTTGGTCGGGATGAGTGGATCGTTCATCAATGGAGCCGTGTTGCTCAGTGATGGGGGAAGGTTCTCTATTAACCCGCCGTGGTTTTAGAAACTGAAGAATACATCATGTGTTGTGACCGTACGCCTGTACTCTGACGAGTCTAATACAATCGCAGACAATGCCAGCCCCGAGCCCGAGTTTTCAGATTCGGCTTGCATCGAACCGCTTTCGCAATGTCTCTCCGTACCTGTTTAGAAGAATCGGAATCGGAACCAAAGCCAGTGCAATGAAACCTAGCAAGCTGTTGCCCCATCCA
This sequence comes from Hypoxylon cercidicola, assembly GCA_022578845.1. Taxonomy (NCBI): domain Eukaryota; kingdom Fungi; phylum Ascomycota; class Sordariomycetes; order Xylariales; family Hypoxylaceae; genus Hypoxylon; species Hypoxylon cercidicola. Next base: position 68,080 of record MU399506.1, read on the forward strand.
TATTCCAGAACACTGTACATACGCGCCCCTGCCAGCGGCAGCACTGCCCCAAAAATGCTTCTGACGACTGTATTTGCCGCCAGAGCACTGGCAGCGTACATACCAAAGGCATCGATTAGATAAGACATGATACAGAGGAAGACTGCCAATTGCCCGAAGCCGTATATGGCGGAGCCGATGACAGGTACAATCCAGTGAACCTGGTACTGCATTGTCCACCCGTAGAGGAAAAGCCCAATCGGCAGTGAAAGGGAGCTCCACTCGAGGGGTATGAGGCGGTACTCTGGCTTTTGTTCGCCGCCGGGGTTGGCTTCGGTTACCTTGGACCTGTCTTTGAGAAGCTTGTCAAGGAGGCTGCTGATGACCACAAGGCCAACCAAGTTGCCTACCCCGAGGCCTAGGAACGTCAGGCCGACGATGGACGTAGAGAATCCGTACTGATCCTGGAAAGCCTTGGTGAATGTGCTGAATAGGAGATACTCTGTTCAGACTGCATTAGCAACCGCCCATGGCGCAGTGAAGGAAACGATCAACACGAAGGCATTCGCCTGACAATGCCTGATGAAGCCCGACAAAACAGCAAAGGTATGGCCAGCGATGTCGGGCTATCTGCCCGAGTATCTAGAAGCAAAACTTGCATTGCACGATCGACGGACTGAAATGAGCTTTGAAACGTACGATATCCATAAACCACGCCCATGTAGAGTGATAGCGCACTGACAATCGGCGAGAAGACGAGAATCCTGGAGGGACGAACTATAGCCCGCAAGAAAAGCTGCTTGACGTTCAATTTCTGATCTATCTGGGAACGCAGGCCACCGTTGTTTGTTTGTTTTCGGAGACGAGCTGCCTTTCTTTCGAGAATAACAGCGGCGTACGTTTCCCGTAGGAAAGCGAGGCACAGAAGAGCCAGCGCACCACCGACTATTGCGAGCACCCAGAATACCCAACGCCAGCCCTTGGCAGCAACGAGGAAGCCGCCTGCGACTGGACCGATGACAGGCCCAAGCACCGGAGCTAGGGCGAAGATTCCGAGCGCGGCACCACGCTTTTCCTGGGCGATGACGTCCGCAATAGTTCCCCACCTGATGATCACACATCGTTAGCTGTTATTTTCGTCAAGCAGACGGGGTAGAGTCAAGATTATATGCGCTTACCGTTCGTAATCGGCGCGGCACCGAAAACGCCCTGGAAGAATCGACAGGCAGTAAGCATGCCCACGCCGGAGCTCTCGGCGCACAAGACACTAAAGACGATGAAGCCGACGTTGGTAGCGTGATATATCCATAGACGACCAAATAGTTCGGACATGGGCGCGAGGAACATGGGTCCAAGTGCAAAGCCGAGAACGTAGACCGAGACGACAAAGTCGGCGAGAAGATCGTCGTTGTTGCTGAACTCTTTCATGACCTGCGGCACGCCAGGCGCGAACATGGACGACGCCAAGGGAGTAATGAAAGTCAGACAGCTGATCAGACCGACGTTGACCACTTTCATCCAGGTTGGCCAGTTCATTGGATTTTCAGGGTCGTCAGGTCCGTTCCAACCGACATTGTCGACGTGGTCTGAGGTCTTCTGGTCCTCCTCTGCATCTGCTGGGGTTGATGAGGAACCCGAGGCCGCCGATTCAGAATGCTTAGCCGGTGGGATGTATTCTATGTCTTCGACTGCCATGGTCGATTCCAGCGTGGAAGCCGTGTACACGAGTGTTGGTCTATGGCCTTGTCCTGTGAAGCATAGAGGAATAGAGGTAGACAATTATTAATAGGCAACTCTATTAACCTAAAGGTGCGACTCTTGAGTTCATGCAATTTCTTGAACGCGAAGAGTAAACAGAATTGACCTCACTTGCCCGTGTTAAGGCTGCCAGCAGATACGTGTTGGAACCAGGTGGTCAATGCGCTCGACACCGATATTCATTTCATATACACTCACAGCTGGTCATGTTGGTGGGGAGGGTGTGAATATATCGATATGCAAGGCCTCTACGTACCTATACCGCCGTCCTTATCTTGTACATGGCTGCCTTACATGTGCATCGTAAACACGAGAGTGGAGTTTGTGTCAGGCAGTCCCTTGACAAGCCTGTACGACCAACACCAGCAAGAATGTCGGGGGGGGGCAAAAAGGTTGGTTAGCTCGACACAAAGGTGCCGCGTTTTCAACAGTATGTTAGGTATGTTGCACAGAATCAGGTAGGCAGATCCGGCGGAGCCTGAGGGTCGGCGTCATTATTGAATGTTGAAGTAGAACGCAGGTTATGAGTGTCATAATTGTTGTATTAGAAGGATAAGTTACTAATGGGGGCTGTAAGCCACTATATAAGAGGCCACAAGTGTGGGGCGTAGCCCAGCCACCTGGTTTACCAGCCACCTATTCCAACATTGAACTACTTTAGGATCGCTCCATCACTTCCTTCGGCCTCTCTCTCGGCTCGTTTCCTGCTTGTGAGATGTCAACCAACTCTGTTTTCAAGAGTCTTTACATGCGTCGCGACCATGCCGGACATTTACGCGGACAAGCTCACTCGAACCGCAGCCGAGGGAGGCAGGTACGATTCAGATGTCACAATTCTCCGCGGCCTTGGATAGGATCCATTGCTCGGATGGTCTTATGAAATTGCATCGAATAGCTGACTTAATGTTATAGGCTCAATGATCAGTTTGACCTCCTGACTAGGTAAGCATGACCGATCTCGTTCGACATCTATGCATACAGTCTTAGAGCACGCAGGCTCACCCATCGATGATATAGGAATGTCGGCTACCTCATCCATCCTCGCATTGCTGCTGCCCTTCCGCCCAGTCCTCGAATCGCAGACATCGGCACAGGAACCGGTCACTTCCTGCAGTGCGTACAGGAATCGGGAGCATTCCCCAATGCTACACTGGATGGATATGATATTTCTGCGTCCATGTACCCGCAATCGCTCCCCGAGAATATCAGCCTGAAAGTTTTGGATATGAAACAGCCAGTTCCAGAAGAGCTCCACGGAGTCTACGACCTGGTGCATGCACGCATGCTTGTGGCGGCTGTACTACCGACCGAGTGGACAGCCATTGTTCGCAACCTGACGAAGCTACTGAAGCCTGGCGGATGGCTGCAATGGGGAGAGTGCAACTTCATCTCATCGAAGTTTCTTCGGGGTGAAGCCTTAGAATCCTCGCCGACTGATACCGTCGTTGCGCTGAGTGATAAGTGGCGCGAAGAGATGCGTGATCGCTTCCAGTGCGGCTGGAGTACTCTAGCAGGGGATATGCGAGCGGCGGGACTAGATTCGGTCGACAGCGACTGTGTTAGCTCTGACAGGCTGCCAGAAACGAGGAAGAAGACAGCAGAGAACGCCATGACGGCTATCTTCTCTTGGTTGCGCGCGTTAGCCTCGAAGGGTGTGGGGATGACAAACGAGGAGCTGGATCTGGCCGAGAAACGAGCAAGCGAGGAGGTTGAGGCGGGTGCCTATGTCAGATATGAGGTCTACATTGTCACAGGAAAGAAAATCCTGTGAGATGCAACATGTGGCAGGTATAGGACAAGGCTTTGCCGAACTATGAGGTATCCACCATGGGCTTTAATCCACATATACAAACATTGCGTAGAGTTTTATCATCGTAGTCACTTTTAATTCATTTGTGCATCTACCTCGAGTGGAAGTTACTTCTTGATGCTCAGTCCAATCAAGCTAGTGATCTGTATCACCTCATGACAAAAACCCCATTGACATAGTATGTGTTGTCGAGTTTAAATAAAACATTTTGAATTTATTTTGAATTCACTGTTCCAATTTTATAAATTTCCGTTAAAATATTTCTCGCAACTTGATCATACTGGGAGATTCGAGGCTTTCCCATCACATGTCCGCTCGTCCTACCAAAGGCCCTTAGTTTGGAACGGAAGTCCGCAATTTGAAAATCAGAACGAGTTTGCCTGGCTGTGACACGACTCCATCTTTCAAGTCTCTTTCCACGGCCTCCGAAATTCCTTCACCAGGGGCAAACCTTATGTGATATTTACTCAGAAAACATGCCGTTACGAGCCTCAACGCTGCAAGGGCGACATTTCTTCCAACACAACTAGTACGACCTACGCATAGAATTTCGGTGGTCAGTCGCAGCAACATAATTGTCAAAATCGGCGCTCAGATCCTGCACAGTGTGTATGAAATAGTACACTTACCAACTCCGAAAGGCACAAATGCTCGCCTGTCTTTGACCAGCTCCGGTCGCGAGTACCATCTCTCTGGGATGAAGCTTTCAGCGTCTTCAAAGGCCGACTCAATTACACTCGATTGGAACCAAGGGGACTGATAAAGATGCGATTTGGAAATGACAGTCACTCACGTCTGCCAATTGAATATCGCGAGGCACAAAGCTTGACACCGCCGGGGATGAATGTCCCATCAATGTTCAGGCCTTGGGGTGGAGATACTCTAGAACCTGGATTGCAGCTCATTGTTGCAGGAAGTAGCCTCATTGCCTCATTAATCGTCCCAGTAAGGTGAGGCAGCGCGGAGAGAGCTTGTGGGTCCGTGGTATCGACGTCTTCTAATTCCTTCTGTATTTTGGCCGCATGTTCTGGATGGCGAGCCAGAAAGTACAGAAGGGTGATCAGAGTCGGAGCAATCGTCTCACTGTGACATAAACAGCAGCGTTAGACTTGCATTGACTCCCCAGGTATGTATGTTCGAGTTATGCAAGCCAATGCCTACCTTGCAGAGACCAGCAAGACGGCAGCTTCCCCACTGAGCGTCATGTCTGGGTTGTGGATCACATCTTCTCTGTGCTTTTCATAGTCACGGATGAAGTTCGAGACTATATCCACGTGTCCGGAAAGTTGCTACAATCAGTTAATGGAGAGATCTTGCTGAGTTTGCACAAAAAGCAAGCCTCGGAGCACTGGAGAAAGACAAGGATCTGAACGTATCGTTTTCCGCTTCTCGACGCAACTATCACCAAACTCGATCATTTGGAACCAATGTTTCACCTTCCAGAGTCCAGGTATGAAGAAAAATGCAAGAATACAGACCCAGATGGCAGGACTCAAGTATCCGAGGACAGACAAAGAAGAGTGCAAGTTGGTAGCAGCGCGACTCCATTTTCGCTCTCTCATCAAGCCGAAGTCTTGCCCGAACCCATAATCACCCATTGAATCAAAAGCGAACCAATGCAACAAGTCACCCTACGACTCGGGGAACAAATTGGAAGAATAAATACTGTAGAGACCCATATATTCCACACCAAAAAGGTCAACTTGTCGTTTGGGACGTCCCGGTACATCAACGTTCTGATAATGACTGCGATCGCAAATCCGAAGCTCATGATAAAAGCCCTGCTACAGGGGGGTGCATCCCAGAAGATAGGGCAATAAATTCCCCAGATCGCCACTGAAAGAGCTGTGATCCATCGAGCACAAGCGTCGCCAACGACAATCGGCAAGGTACGGCGACCTCGCAAGGCATCTCCTTCCTGGTCATACATGTCTTGCGTATGTACAGTGGTGATGATTATGTCTGCGATGATGCCGAGCCACTGGAGGAGACCCGAACCGGAACCAGACCCAGAGAAGTTCATTGGGAGTGGTGAGGCGAGGGAAACTTCCATAGCCCCAGAAGCAAAACATATATAACCCAGCGCATTGATGGCGTTGCGCATGATGGGGTGTCCGTCAGCGCCGCCAAAGTTGTTGTACCAGGTACCGAGAAAAATGAGAGCTACACTCTGTCGTAGACCACCGGCGAGTAGCGTGCTGATAAGAGGAGTGGCGGCGTACAGACAAAGCATCAACACTTTAGCTCGGCCGGGAGAGATTCGGCCTTGGGGTATCGGTCGCCATGGTTTGTTTGCTAAGTCCTCGATAATAGACAATGATGTCCTCTGGTTGTTGATGGCAAAGGGCAGTAGATTTGCCCATACCCAGAGGAAGACAAGGGGCAGTCTCCAGATAGGGTCTGTTCCAGTGGAGGGAATTCCGTAAAAAGATGCTGCCAGCGCGTTGATGATGCCGAACATTGTGTTTGGGATCACGATCGTTTTGAGGTCGCTAAAAGTGAAGAGTCACAGCGTTTTAGCGTGAAATGTGACCCGGACCATGATTGGAAGAGTTTTGAACTTCGAGACCTGAAACCATATCGTGAGAAAATTACAACAAATGGAGTGATTTAGGGCAAACAACACACTGTCATCGTGAGAGAACGATATGAAGACGTCCAGTTTCCCATCGACAGTCTGCGGTCTGATTTATCTTCAAGTTGAAAGGAAGTTTTGATGTTGATTGACAGCCACAGACCTACATCGTCTTGCTCTGGGCAGAAGCTTGAAATGGCGATCAATTGTGAGTATATAAGTTAGGTCAACTGTCGCTGGTTTCCCATTCAACGGAGCCCGGGACATAACCATATTGGCATTTCTACGCTGAGTTATACAGTGTGACAAAAGCGTGTGATCCTTCAAAGGTGTACCGATGTCACCAAGCTTTCCCCGAGACGAAGTCCGGACTATGCCTAGGCAACCATTGCTCCTCCCTGACGTCCTACCACATATGTTGTGAATGTTAACCACGCCACCCTCCTGCGTCGTAGGTCGCATAATGTCGGACACGAATTGCTGCGGGATGGTATGATCAGAATGGGAATTTCAGGCGGTTGGTCGTGAAGTTCTCGTCATCTGACACATGTTAATTAAGTTGTTAGGTGGCGAAGCGTGAGGTGCAGGACACCTACGATGTGAGGGTTTCATCGCCAGAACTGTGCCGCCGGTTGGTAGCCTTGAGAAAATTTAGGGTCACATGCGTCCGCTATCTCCATGGCCCCCACCAGGCGCACAGGCGAGTGGACGGATGAGAGAGACCAACGCAAATAAAGACGCTGGGTGGCATTTCGAAACCGCTCAGTCCAAATGGGGACGCGGCCCTTCTGCACTCAGATCCCAGATTTACTCTAGTAGGAACATACAGACAGAATAGTATACTCGATTATTACTTTATCCTCAGGAGCATACGAGCCCTGCTCTGTACTGTTGAGTCCAAGTCACGGTACTTGGATGGCTATATTGGGATAAATATTGGGGTCTGGCTGCATGAATAATCGTATCATCTAATCTTGATTCCCATTTGCCCTCTACCACAAAACCCATGTAGTTATTCTGTTCGTCTCTGATCCCCAACGGCCTCCCAGTTCACTCAATGAGAATCTCATTGATTCCGAATACATTTAAAGACTCGTCACGAAACTCTTGAAAGTCATTCGACATCTATCACCACCTGCCTTTAGGGCTTCCTATGTCGAGTTCGTCTCACCCGTGACGCGGCCCGGTAGCTTTCAACTCCAGCCATTGGGCAGAGCCCAGGAATTTTCCCTTCCCCTATTTTACACATACTTGCAGACCTCGAGGTGCAACATGACTGCCAACCCTACGGTTGTTTGGTCGATCACGGCCACTATCATGCTCGCGCTTGGTTCGGCAACAGTCTTCCTACGATTCCTAGCCATCCGCTTTCGAAGCTCAATGCCCAAGATTTACGACTATCTTATCCTTCTGGCTTACTTCGGCCTGATTGCTGAAGTCGTTGGTGTTTCTTTCTTCGGTATGCGCTAGATTGGCTACCTGTTCAACACAAAAATTTGAACTCTCAGGACTGACACGTAACTACACTAGGCATTGCCCGTGGAGGATATGGTGTGCATATCAACGAGTTAACTCTAGAAGTGATTGAGAACTCGCTCAAGGTTTGTTCCTTCTGTCCCTAGCTTGAAAGATAACCCATTCCTGCACATTTGTACAGTGTCCTCCAATTGATAGTAACATCTCCAATTCATTTCAGGGGCTTTTCTTTCAACAATGGGTCTGGGCCGCATCTACTACTGCCTTCCGCCTTGCAATTCTTTTGCTGTATAGGGAGATATTTCCCACAAATGTCGTCCGCCATGGTTCGATGATCCTCATCATCATAGTCGTTGTGAACGAGATACAATGTATCGTGGTCGACCTCGTCCTATGTAGACCCATCCAGGCAAGTTGGGACATCACATTGGACCGGAAATGCGGCAATATTCTTAAGGCAGAGATCTTCTCTGCTGTCATCAGTATGATCATCGATATTCTGGTAACATTTCTTCCTCTGCCAGTCATCTGGCAATTACAACTCTCGAAGCAGAAAAAATTGGCGCTCACTGGTGCATTCTCAGTAGGCACATGGTGAGTTCACCCATCGAAGTCTACTGGGGAAGTATAACGTCAACTACATACTGACATCTTGCAGTGTCGCTGGTGTAAATCTAGGTCGCCTTATCTGGACTTTACAATGCCCGGAGTCAGACACTACTTTTTGCCTTCTCAACAGCACCATCTTCATTTTGTCAGAGATCGCACTCGGTCTCGTTGTGGCCAGTCTGCCGACACTTGGTCCCATTTACCACAGTCTGGGCGCGAAATGGGCATCCATTACGTCTTCGAAACCATCAGACGTCGGAGAAAGCTCTCAAAAGAAATATTTACCGAGTATTGGCTCGATTCCGCTTAGACCTCAAAAGAAGAGAGGCTTGTACAACGACGAGTCGCTCTTACGGTCGCAGCCCGAGGTTGAACTAGATGCAAGGGACTGGCCCTCCCAGCAAATAATCCCTCACGCACTTTCTGAAGACCATGGATCTACAGTACCTCATTCCATGGGATATCGTTGGCGTACTGAAGCAAATGGAGACACGTCTGGCCATAGCATCAGCGATAGAAGAGGCCAAGTTGCTGGAGACGCTCCGCATAGTGGTATAAAAAGGGACGTAGAGTATGATGTCCACGAATGGCATTCGTCCCACTGAAAAAGGTTAAAAGAAGGAATGTCTAGGTATATAACGATTGTTAAGGGTATCTTTTTTTAAAAAAGAAGAGGTCACAATTAAATGAAAGTGGACAGGAATACTACGTTGAATGGGATGATGATGACCAAGGAGACATCTTTTCGTAAGGTTACTAGTATTTAAACGCCATAACAACAACCAAGTGTATGAGTGATATTATCACAGAGACCGATGATAGGAACTAAGCCAACATCATTTTGCTTCACGCCGACCGGCTTTCTAGGCGGTTAGCCGCCCGTTGCTCTGACCCTCATGCCGGGCTATGCTATGAGAGAAAAGAATGTATTCGATGCTACACTAGTGGCAGGAACCTAAGAATACCTCTCCGTCAACGTTTCCAGAATGCAGCCAGGCTCTTACCGCCTGCTCTTCCCTCGTTTGAATTGTAACTGTTTTCCCTTGTCGCGGGCCAATCTCAGGGATAAGATAACCTTCGGGAATGAAATGCTGGCTATTCTGGGTGGGAAGAGGATGCCCCAGACACCACCACCACCAAGCACCGGGTCCCCATCGATTCCAAATCGTCGGTTTAACGTAGTAAGTTTCTGCAACGTACGACGTTAAGACAGTCCTACTATGATCCCGTAACAGCGTACCATTCGATGAATTGGCTTGCGGATAAGAGACCCCAGAAGCTAAAACTTGAGTCGGTTGGATAGCTAAGAATCCCGGCCGTGGAAGAAATAGGTATCGGAGCGCAAGTTTCCTACTAATGAGCAACGTCTTGACGCATATTTGATATATGGTAGCAGGTGTCGGACATCCAACGGCAACGCGAAGAGGATCATCCATTAAGACTATGAGGATCCTGGTCATAATTCGCTTGAGATAGTCTCCTGGCACTCCCCAGATCTCCTTATCTGGGGAGTGCCAGGAGACTAAGTGGTGGTTTGCCGTTGTGTTTCGCATTGCTCGACTTTCGTAGAGCTGTTGCTAAGCATAGAGGGTGTGAAAGAAGTTTAGTTCGGAATGGCGAGAAGTGCTGTCGCTGCTACTTAACTCGACAGAAACTTCGCCGACCATAGAGACTCCATAGCTCGCCTTGTCTTTCTTGGTTATGTCGGCAAAGTGTTTTCTCCAATCGAGTTCAAATGCTTCTGCCAACGCTCGGTAGAGCGTCCTAATTGCGCAAAGCTCCTCATCTGTCAAATTTCGCCATTCCCAGGTATTAATCAGTCGTACCGGCTGAGTTGCAAGAGCCGCAAGAGTGTACAGCATGTCTTCCTCTCGAACTTTGCCTGACTTGCGGTAAGTTGCGTGAATTGCTCTTGTCCGCCCCGTAGCCTGAATCCATCGCTCTGAGCCCCAATCAGCCAACGCAAATTCGTTGAAGAGTGCCCAGGTCTCTGAGTATCGGCGTGCTATTGAAGATCTCGAGGACAATAACGTTCTTTTGTCTAAAAGATACGAGATGGTTGGTATTGCGTAAGTTCGGAATAGCGCAAGCTGGATTCATTTAACAAAGAAGGGGAATTCCGAATTGATCAACGATCTATACACAATCTGAGCGCAACGTATGCAAGAGCCATGGTCTTCATGCTCAGGGCTCCTGTGTAGAATCTTCATATGCGAATGTGCGCGGCGATATCGCAACAGGCGAACGACGATCATATAGAGAACAATCAGAAAGACGTGAGCACTGACTGAGAACTGGACGTAAGGAATCCACATGCCAGACAGTGATAAGACATAGATTTCGTGTACAGGCATGATGAGACTTTGAAGCATTGAGTGAAACTTGAGATCCCCCTTTGTTACGTTCAAAATAGTAAAGTGACTTTCACAGCACCTAGGAATATAACAAGACGGAATATCTGGAATTTTTAGAGTTACTCTCAGTTGCCAAGCAAAAAACAACAACACAACCACATCGATCTCACCGCTCTTGCTGCAATACTACTGAAACAGTGTATGGTGCCTTTGGATCATTGTATTCTCGAAATCCATAGTTAATAGAGTGTGGCTAGGATTAGGTAGACTAAGCCTAGCTAATCTTGTACCTGCTCTCGTGGTGCAGACGCCTCACGCGGCTCCGTTTCACTAGTGAGCAGCCATTTGCCTCCAACTCGCAATAATAGGCAGGCAGAAAATGCCGAGTCGACATACCCGATCTCCGAGATCTAAGGGTGCTGTGCTTCTCAACAGGGCTCGATCTCCTTCCTGGTCCTTCAAGTCTTGGACTTGCATGGTGCTGGCAATTATGCAAGCAACCATGGCAAGCCACAACGACGCATCGAGTCTTACAATCTCGGTTCCTGCCACCACTTTAAAAGCACCAGATCCATAGACGAAATACGCCGCACCGTTTATCATGTTCCGAAGAACAAAGTGCTCGTCGGCTCCCCAAGATCGTTGTACATCCAGGTAAGCACCAGACAAAACGCCGTCTCTTGGGCCGTGCCCAGACAGAACGAGCAGACTGTGAGCACAAGGGGAATCGCGATCAATAGAAGCTGCCTGGCTTGGCACATGTCGAGTTTATCGGCGGGAAGGGGTCGCCAAGGCTTGTTGATCGAGTCTTCGAGGATCGATTCTTTACGCCTTTGATTTTATATCGAGAAGAGCAAAACATTCATCCAGAACCAGCTAAAAGTTTGAGGTATTCTCAGCACGACCTCGCGACTTGCCAAAGTACCAAACTGCCCTGAAGCTGCCGTGATGATCCCGAGGAGCGTGACCAGTATGATCATGGTAGGAATATCATTGCACGGGAAAAGCCAGAGGGTGTATAGAACCGAGATAAGCGAATCCGCTTTGGTCATTTTGTACGATTTGGCAATCAGAACATAGAGGGGCAATTCCCCAACCCCCCTCCCAGGACCGGGATGTAGGAGGTTACTCGGACTTGTGAGGCATTAACAGCATACTCTACGAAATCGGTCTTCAGTGGATGAGACTGCTGCCTTCTGTACGTGGCTCAAAGGTGTGTCGGGCATCAGGTATCGTCTGGCAGAAACCTCAGCCCGCTGAGTCAATAGATAATATCAGACTTCGCATCCTTTCTGTATGCGAAAAACACAATTGAACGGCTGCTAGCAAAACTCCTTATCCAACTCGACACACTTCTCTGATGGTAAGCTATCCTTTGTTCCTCACTCTTTGGTTTGTAGGGGTTCATATCTCTTCTAGGCATTAATTGTCAATGACCTCGACGAGACGGCATTCGAAAGTGCTTCAGCTGTGCCTGTGGGTGTTATCACCGGGAGGAATCACACTGTGTACTGGAAGACATGCACCGCTTACTATCAGACACCCGACAATCAAGTATGGATACGAATACAAGAACAGACTGGGCAGGCGTTCCTCAAATCAAAATGGAAGTTGTATCTGACAGGGGGGGAGATTAGGGAGAAGGATTGATAGCAGCAGCAGAATAGTATGACCTCGGCCAAAGTTGCTCTGCTATCACCATCAACTGTTCGGCATCTACCAACAACTTGATGATCCTGGGACGAGTAGCATCCCCTTCAACTGCCATAGATAAACAACTTGTCCGATCCTCTCCTAAATTCACCTCCTCCATGAACTTGCTGCTAGATTGCAGTGATATGTTCACCGTAGCACCGAAAAGCTTTCCTATTGCAATATTTGAAGCTCCCCGAAATGTCATCGTCCCATCGATACACACCAGGGTCAATAATAAGGTACCGATGATTCTCCTGAACATCGATGTGGATGTCGAACAGTTCCTTTGCAACGTAGGATACTTGGGTGGCTGATAGTTCAAGCTTCAGGCTACACTCATCAGGTATCGGTGCGAAGTATGCCTTGACAGATGCCTTGTAGGACTTTTTGACAAGTGATTTGCATAAATAACTTGGAAATACAAGGGGTAGATACCGAGCCTCCGGCCAAGAGCGCCAGTTGGAGGTGTGTGCAAGACTTGTATTGATATACAACACAGGACTTGACGGTTCGCAAGAGGTCATTCGTGAGCGCTTGTGCGGTCTGAAGTTGTCCTGATCTTGCATATATTGGACACCAGTAGGCTCAAGAATCCCTTTGTGCTGTCAGTGAAACGTTGAGTCAGAATCCAGAAATTGGAGAAGGGGGACTTACGGCACCGCGTTCGAGCACGGTTCGATGACTGGAATAGATGCTTAATGAGTTGTTGGGTAGAATCATGCAGAACAATGCCGGTGGTTTTCGTAGTGACATATCAGAGATCTTGTGAAGTTAGATTGGCAACGACACTCTCGATCTCGGGGTTGTCCTTAACAGCAAGGAAGTAGGCAAACCACACACGAAACCCTGCATTTAGGAGATCCCGAGGTCGACTGGAACTGGATTCACAAACCTCACTCAATGCGGCGTCGAAATTGTGTGGTGCTTTGCTCGGGTCCTGTTTTTTGGTAAGAACTACCTCCAAGGCTCTCACAACTTGATCAGCCGTATTCGTGACACGATTGATATTTCGATTGCTTCCATGAAATTATAAAGCCGGAGACAAAGTTTTTTCTCCCATGGCTAAGCCTCTTGGGGCGAACAAGTCCGTAACTAGGATTTGTGTCTCTGCGCAACGCCGTAAAACTTGCGCGCGAAAAGGACCAGTTTAAATAAATAACTCAGTGCGCGCAAGCTCTACTTGTGATTTTTTCTTATAGACAGGCATTTAGCGCCATTCGCAATCCGATGGTTGTATACGAGCGAATAAGTAGATTAAGTCGGCTAGTATTTTTAAATTAAAAAAATTAGAAATATTAGTTAGCCATTGTTTAAGGCAATGCCTATCCCTAGCCTCCATGCCAAGCCTACCGAAGCAGAACTAAACGATTCAGCCAAGTTGTAAGCTGGATATCCATGCATATTTGTGTAGTGTATATTTGCTAATAGGCCGGCGGTTGAGGTACAATACTCTTCCCTATGGTGGAGACCAACGTCAGGTTCCCGAAGCCCACCTCCAAGAAATCTTGCAACTCATCCTTACCAATGGCGTCAAAGACAAGTTCGGAGTCCACCTGATTCATGGGCACTTACAGATCGGCAAAGGCGAGGTCATGTTTGGGAAGGCATTGACCAATGCTAACGCCCGAGGCATCTGGACACGTCCGACAAGCATCACTGAACTGGACCTGAGCAATATTCATGGGCACATTTTTGTGTTGAGCTCCGACTGTCGGTTTACGGCCTATGAGTACCGCGAGGGGCCCCCACCGGCTATGAATTCTAATGATAACATCTTCATTGCCCAATTTGCAAAATTCCTCCAAAAGCACGGTTTGACAGACCTCCTTGGCCTTCAGGTCCTGGCCGGATACAGAGCCAAGATGCAGGAGTTCGACCTCTCTGGTAGCGGCCCCGAAGGTGTTGTCATGCTGAATGCCTAAGACACAAATATTGAAAAGATCTACCGGGTTACAGGATGGTCCACCGAAGCAGACAAGACAACTGGCATTATAGAACTCAAGGGGAACGATGTCCACGCCCCCATGCAAAATGGGAACCATCGGCTTTTCCAAGATTCTAAACTGACTGACGAGGAGAGCCGTTTGAACGTGCTGAAGCGTGAGGCTATCATCCTCGTTCCCTCAGTCGGGCTGACGGAATGAAAGATAGAGAAAGAGGGAGGGACCGTTTACATGCTTATGAAGGTCAGAAGGGGTTCGGATGCAAGGAGGAAGGGATCTCTTAGGTGCTAGAACGTATTTTTCTTATGCTTTCCTGATTAGTCCCTCTTTCCCAATAAAATGGTCAACTACTACTTTGACTCAGCGTGTCCCTCCTGCGTCGTGACATGAGCCGTCTTGAAAGCCGGAATAAGGGCGTCGAGAACATAAATAGAGGTGTTCATGGCACCCCCGACCCCTACTACCCCCTTACGTCCAGATCTATGCGGGATTCCGTACCGAAGGAACAAACCAGCCAATCTCGCATGCCGCATGAGCTCCATTTCAGATCCGGATACTCCCCCGACCAGTTTGTAAAAGACCCTCCAGAATTCATCCTGCAGGTCCTCGGCGGTGTCGTGAAAACCCCATCCATTGGGAGTCAGGTAGCCAAGGATATTGTCAAGCGCGTATAGGGCGAACCCAAACGGCTGGATACCTGCTTCGGCCCAGTCAATAATCCCCGTGATCTCGCCAGTCCTGGGGTTGGCAAGGATATTCATCTCGCTAAGGTCGCCATGAGTAATGACCAATGGGTACCCCCCAGAGAAAAGTGTTGGAAGAACTCCCTGGACCTGACTAATGGTCTCTTGGAAGCGGGTGGGGAGATTGCTGGAGATATAACCGAAGCTGGAATAGCAGTCCTCCAAAAGCTCAGACATAGTGCTCGGATCTGATGGGCTGCTGTTCTTCCAGGACTGCGCGAAGAATCTATATTTTTGTCAGTGGCATGGGGACTGAAAAGTAACGTGCAACTTCACAAACCTCGCCAGGCTGCGCACAGTAGCCAGTCGGTGATCTAAATCTTGGTTCAGCAGCGAAAGTTTGAAATAATTGTCCCCAGGGAGCATGTTCATCGCGTAAATTAGTAGTGCTGGTGATAACCCAATCGTCCCATGGAAGCTGCAGCTAGCCACGAAGTCTGGATGAATATTCTGGATTGTCACTAGCATCTGGGTATCCAGCGGAGAGTCCAATTCCCGAAACTGGACGATGACTGAGCCATTCGCTGCTGCCACTGTATAACTGTACACGCCCTGGAAAGGAACAGGTTCGACTGGCCCTCCAAAAGTTTTGTTGGCAAATGCGTCGCATTGGATCCTCGTCGTGCACGCTCCTGCCTTCGAAAAGAAATCGGAGATGGACTCCTCGAGTCTTCTGTTAACAAAAAGGGTGGATATGTCGTCAACTGGAGTCATTGCTCAAAGACGCCAGAGTAAGGCGGCAACGAGAGTTAAAATCGGTCGTCCAGCTGGGTTTATCAGCCACATCTGCTGGACCACACCACCCACCTCAGCCACAGCTGCACCACAGCTTAGCCTCAAAGGCACAGCTGCACCTGCACCACCCTGTTTAGCCACAGCTTCAGGGGGGTGCGAGCCACAGCTGTACCACAGAGCCACACAGGGGTGGGGTGCGAGCCACAACTTGAGCTGCACCACGTTTTCAAGCCACAAATAGACAAGGGCTCACAATTATGTCAGCACCACGTCAGCTTTGCAAAATTGCTGAGTCATGACGACGCGGAGGCGAAGACTCTATTTGAGGCTTGTCGAGCATGGGGGTTCTTCGTCCTTGACCTCGTAGGGTGTGAAGAAGGCCAATCCTTCATACAGATAGCAGCGGACATGTTTGAACTCGACAAGCAAATTCACTTGATGGATGTCCAGGAACTCATGAAATACGCTTGTAAGCCTCCACACTCCCTGTTCGGGTATGTTATCAGATTGTTTTACTCAACATGTGGTGATGCTAATATGGACAATGCAGATAACTACAAAGAAGCTGGAAACCTTAAGATAGAGGACGGTTGACCAGACCGCGTCGAGTTCTACAATGTTGGACAAGACGACATAATGGGAGTATCTGCCCCATTGCCGAATCCACCTTGTGTCGAAAAGAGTAGACTGGCCCTCAAGAGCTATATGGAATAGGCGCATTCAATAGTCCGCTTGATCTGTGCTACCCTTGACTCCCAGCTCCATCTTCCGTCTGCCACACTCGATAAGCCATCAGGGACTGCCCTACGCTTGTTGAGATACCTACCCCAGCCTACTACAGACCGTCGTACTTCTCTTCTCGGACACACAGACATTGGCTCGCTCCCTACTCTATTCAACATCACCGGTGGCCTGCAACTGCTTGCCCCCGGTACTGATCCGACGGATGAGACAAACTGGCGTTACGTAAAGCCTGCTCCGGGCTGTGCCATTGTCAATCTCGGCGATGCCATGGTTGAATGGAGTGCGGGCATGCTCTGAAGCAATATGCATTGTGTCACCTTTGCGCCCGGCGCCCAAGGCCAGACACCCCGCTACAGCCATGTGTACTTTGTCAGACCCCAGGCCGAAGCTCCGATGAAGAGACTCGCCGGATGCGACAGCCTTATTCCCGAACTGGAACAAGGTGAGAAGAAGGAATGGGAAGCGCATAAGTCTGTGGCTATTAGGCAGGGCAAGGACAACACAAGGAGCAGAGGTGGGAGGAAGATTAAGATGAAGGGAGAGAAGATTGCTACTCGAGCCGTTAGCGAAGTTGGAGCCTGAGTGAGCAGACTTCGATGTTGCTCGTGCTTCGAGCGCCTAGGGTGCCCTAAGTTTACGAAAGGTTACTGTGGTGTTTTTCTTTCCCCTATATTCTATCATCCAAGTGCGAAAGGTCAAGCTCTGTTCACTCTGGTTTCCATCTTGTTTTCTGATGAAACCTGTAATACACTGGACCAGATTAAGTCCCCACTGCTATGCGAGACACTCATCGGGACCCAATCGGAGATGCCCCCTATTTCCCCTACAATGCTCCTTGCTCACAACATGCTCCAATAACGTGGTGAAGAGAGTTTGTTTTCATCCATGGAACATATCTTCGTAACTAAAAAAGAAGCAGAGATTGCGGCGGAAAAAATATAAGAGGAGCAAAATGAACGAGTCAAGAAAGCGGTTGCCGGCGAAGGGAAGTTCTATACCGACATCAGCGTTAATTCCCATTTCATCAACAGCAATTCCTCCATCATCCACTTTCGCTACATCGACGGCACTCGTCGATTACGTGGCCACGGAGCCGTCTGTCGTCCAAACCCTCCATATCAACTGCCCCGAGCCTGACGGCACGATAATCGAAGACACAGAAGGTAACCAATACCAAGAACATAACTTGTGGATGCCGCATTCTAGGGAACACCTCGATCGACACATACTCGGGGTTGACCGCGTACTCGCTTCGAGACTGTGTTCAGGCAAGCTTCTTGTTAAACAACTGGGGCGCCACGGCCAGAAGTTATGCACGGCTGTGTCTTAGTGTAAAGCTATGTCGTACAGCGCAGAGATTAATGCTGGGGCCAATTGTCCAATGCACTCTCGATCGAGAGTAATCATACCATCGCGGTCATGTCAATCTGAAAGGATATAGGAAGAAGTACCTAACCTGTTGGTTAAGTTGGTTAGACAGCAACTGAGTGAAATCAAGACGAAAGTCATTCAAATAACGCCTTCTTTTCTCATGAAGTACATGAGCCCTCTCGGTTTTTTTATTTTTTTTATTTTTTTAATAGATACTTCAACAGCTTGATGCTCGCACCTTATACGGGTCTTATTCATGTCGTGTATGAAACTCTCATGCCAACCACACTGCTGCTTCTTCACGAACAGACTGAAAATAGACTGTCAATATATAACCACCATTGATAGACGTGCTCTCAAGTCCCCGATTTCCCCAAACTTCTACCCCGGCAGTCCAATTTGCCGTACATATTGCGAAGCATTTTCCCCATTGCTGTGGCTGCGTCACGTAGGGGGTAGTCTAGGCCCCGGATTTTTAATATCCGCTTAATCAACTTGGCCCCTTTCTTCCACCCCCAACTCATATTAGCCGAGTCCGTCTAGCTAGGTTAGTTTCGACCTCGAAGGTTACCGTCTTCTCGTCTGCGCCATCTGATTCGAGCGCGTACCTGTCGGGGGTGACGGTGTCACGTTTTGTAATATATGTCGCCTCTTTTGAGGTTGCAACACTCTATTTCCCTTTTGCTTTCGCCTCCTCGTTCGAGGCGGCCTGGACCTCGTGGGGCCCAAGACGGTAATATCGGATGGCGGACCTTATTTTTCGACTCTGAGGGGGGGGCGACGTAGGTAGGTAGTGTAAAACATCCAGATAACCGGCGAGGCCGTTTACGAAGATGGCGAGCTCCGCTTCCTGCGATAGTATTAGTTCTGCTCCCCGCCGCCACGTCTCTTAGACCTGGGGTTTCCAGAGCGAGACAATAGCAACTAATTGCGCGATTGGCATTCCTCACCTAAGCTGTAGTCGTTGAATTAGGTATATAAAAGCGAGCAAGGAAAAGATGAAGTCGACGATCCTCGTGCCCCTGCTGGCGCTCGCGGGCGGCGCCCTCGCGGCCCTCAACGTGACGGGGTCGACGTGCACGGTGACACCACTAGAGATGCCGGCGAACGGGCGGGAGCCGGACGACACGCCGCAGATCCTGGAGGCGTTCAAGCAGTGCGGGCAGAACGGGAAAGTAATCCTGACGGAGGGCCTGTTCCACATCGGCCAGGTGATGGACCTGCAGAACCTCAACAAGGTCGACGTCGAGATCCACGGCACCATGCGGTGGTCCGCGGACATCCAGTACTGGCTGCGCAACAGCATCGGCGTCGAGTACGCCCAGCGGTCCACGGCCTGGCGCGTCGGCGGCCAGGACATCAGCTTCCGCGGCTTCGGCAAGGCCCTCTTCGACGGTCAAGGCCAGCTCTGGTACGACCAGAACCGCGGCGGCAGCAACCAGGCCGGACGCCCCATCAGCTTCACCCTGTGGCACGCCAAGAACGTCTTCATCGACGGTATCACCTGGACGCAGGCCCAGTTCTGGCGTAAGTGAGATCCTCGCGCTTTGCCTTCTTCCGGCTGTCCCACGTGCAGTGTAGCATTTCTCGGGGTTGCCGGCTCGACATAGGCCCAGAGCTGACACTAGAACGACGAATCCAGACACCTTCATCGCCTACAGCGAGAACGTCACGATGACGAACCTCAACATGAACGCGACGAGCCACAGCCAATGGAGCACGGTCAACACGGACGGCACCGACACGTGGAACTCGAAAGACGTTTTCATCAGCAACTGGACGGTGACGTGCGGTGATGTAGCCTCCCCTTTTTCCATCTCCCCTCCCCCCTTTCCGACCCTTCCCCTATTCGCGAGGACGAAACCGACCCTAACACCGCGCGCAGGACTGCATCGCGGTCAAGGGCAACAGCACCAACATCCAGGTGTCCAACGTGCACTGCTACGAGTCGGGGTGCGCGACGATCGGGTCGCTGGGCAACCCGGCGAACGTGGCGGACTACGTGGAGGGCGTCACCTTCGACAACATCACGTGCACGCACAGCTCGAACGCGGCGTGGATCAAGACGTACAGCGGCACGGGCCGCGTCCGCAACGTCACCTTCTCCAACATCGTCGCCCAGGACGTCAACCAGCCCATCTACGTCACCTCCTGCATCTACTCCAACAGCGGCTGCGACACCTCCCGCCTGCCCATCTCCGACGTCCGCTGGATTAACGTCACGGGAACCAGCCGCTACAACATCGCCGCCGCCATCCACTGCCCCGCCTCCAACCCCTGCTCCGGCTTCAGCTTCGAGAACGTCAACATCACCACCATCTCCGGCAGCACCACCCCCAAGTACCTGTGCAGCAACATCAACGGCCAGGCCGACACCGGCATCCCCTGCACGGGGACTTGCCCCGCGGGCTGGCCTCAGCAGCTGAGCGGAGACAGATGAGTGCTTGGGAGATGCGAGGAGACGGAAAAGGGCGACAAGGGGGAAGAGAATGGAGGACGCGGTGAAATCCCCATAGCTAACTGACAGACGCTCGTACGTTTAAAAATCAAGACGATCAAAAAAAGTCGCAACGTAGCATTCGCCGTATCCATATCTCATTACTCGTCACTATACTTTTTCGGTCCGCTCGTTATACATGCGCGCACGTAGTCTCGTACCCACCCATATACCTACCTACCTTCCTATGCCCCTTACTCCTAACCCTTTTCCCCTTACCCCTTTATCATCTATACCAGCCGTACCCAATATATATTACCCGGTCATTCCCACTGCTTCCACTCTCTTAGCGCTCTGTCGACCTCCATGTCCATCAAAGTCGGGCCTAGTATCCCCCTGTCGAGCCCCACGATCCTGGCGTGGAATTCTTGCTCCTTATCCTCGCGCTCCCGGAGCTTGCTCCCAAGGTAGCGGATATCGGCATGGTGCACGGCATTGGCGAATATCTGGCGCATGCGCGGGGAATAGAGTTGGCAGGCAGCCAACTCGCGGTACTCGGGGCTCTCGAGGAAGTTGGCCGCGATCGAGCTGTTGTCGTTCTTGATCATCGGCCACACTACTGCGTTGAAACACTCTTCGCACACCGTGAAGTCGGGCAGCGACAACATTGTATACCATTTGCCGTCGCGCACCGGTTTTTCGTGAACACACTTGGGAACTTCAGTCAGATCGCGGAGCCTGTCGGCGAGGGCTTGGACGTCTGGTGTGCTCTTAGTCAAGAGCGCCTTGTCAGATGCTGCCTCCAGCAGATCCAAGTAGTACAAAAACCTCTGCTCATTCTGCTGGTGCATAGCGCATACGCCCCTCATGGGCTCGGCTGGTGAGTCCATAGGGACAAATATGCCCGTCAGGTTCGGAAGTAGCACTTCAACTGTCTTCGCACAGGTGGAACAGACGCTAAAGCTTTCGACGGGGCGCGTCGAACGAGGATCCTTCACGGAATACCAGATGCGGCTTGTCTCTCTCGGACCCGCACACGGTTGGCCTTTGGCTCCGATGTTCGCGATGTTGCGAAACAAGGTCAAATCCGCCTTCCTATGTTTACTCATTAAGAAGTACGCTATGTGGTAGAACCGGGATGTTCCAAAATCGCAGGCCACAGGCCTCTCCGCCGAGCGAAACGGCGCAGGAACAAAGTGGTGCGCGAATTCGGTATCGAAGAACGCTGCCTCGTAGCATGAAGGGCAGATGTTGAAATTATCGCAACGAGGAAGCGTCAACCAGTCAACATGTCCTGCAACCGCTTTTCGGCGCGGACAATACTGCATATCAGGGAGCCTACCGGCCCGGATTTCATCAAGATAACGCTTATTTGAGATTATGGGTGGCTCTGAACGTGAGACCTCTCTTAGCGGGCTAGAGTCAATCGGTTGCCGAGCCTGTCGCTGAGGACTGGAAGACAGTTTTTGTGTTGACGAACGTGGTTCTGGCTGAAAGGATCCTGCTCGTGATGGTGGGCGCACTGCCGACTGGCGAATATTGACAGGAGGTGAACCTGAGCTGACGGCCGCTGCCGCTGCAGCTGCAGCGACAACCGGAATAGCTATTGGAGCAGAGGGATTTAACACCGATTTCCCCGTTGAGGTACGCGATGGTGGTGGTTGGGTACGCTGTTCATTTCGAGAGAACCGGATATCTTTTGGAAAGGTAGAGCTCCGCGGGCTGGACGATACCAAATCCTTCTCATATACCTGAGATACTCTCGGCGACGGAAGTGGAGATGAGGCCCGGGATCTTCGCTTATCACTTGATCTCAATTCCGTTGGAGTTCCAAGGTACGCCTTTGACTCCGATTCATATCGACGATGAGCGTGAATCCGACGAGGCCCTTCCTCGTCGCTTGAATAGTAGTATTCACTCGAAGGTGGGGATCCTCGCTTATCTATAGATCCTGATGAAACTTGGGACGCGTTGTCCCGCTCAGATCGCGAATAACCATTCCGGTCGACCCCGGGAGATCGGGGCTCGGTATATTGCCTACCCTTCTCGCGAGTCACTTTTGACGGTGACCTCAGTTGTGAAGGGAGATCGGCAGTCGAGCGTCGTTTATGTTGAGGGGGGCTTGGCGGCTTAGATGATGTCAAGTTCTTGTCTTTATATCTCCTATCATCGCGAGGACTTTTCTCATACTGGACGTTATGAGCCGAGCGATTGCGATCCTCAACAGAAGGACTCGTTCCGCCATGATAATACACCCGGTCTCTTCCTCTGCTTGCGTGTTCTATGACATCTGGCGACAACGTATTTCCATTCTGAAGCCGAGAACTGAGCCGTGGTGAAAAGTAATCATCAGTCCCTTTATCCCCCTTATCAGACCTTACTGTAGACTTTGTCCTTTTCTCGGGCGACCGCGGCTGCGACTTAACGTCCGTGACTATGGCTGGTAGATGGTCAAGTTTACTGCGATGTTTCTCACGGGTTTGGCCCGTATCACGTTTCTTTTCAGTATCCTCGTCGTTTGGAGGACGCCTTCGGCATGTGTTCGCCTCATAAGAGGTAGGTTCTGGGTCAGGCCTCGGTCCTCTGGACTTGGGGCGCCTCGGCAGCTTCTTAAGGCTGTCCGGTGAATCATCGGTAGAATCGGAGGTCGGTACCAGAACAAAGCGCCGCTCGGGATTATGTTCGTGGACGGGGACGAGAATTGGATATTGCTCAACGTCTCCCCGGTATATCGGCTCTTCGCCGGAAACTAGCGAGACCTCGGATCCATACTCTTTCGCGACAGCCTCACTTTCGTCTTCAACCTTCGGGGGTGGAGGACGAAAGCGTGGAAAGTTTCTCGGAACTATTACGTCCACATAAGAGGATTGACTTGATGGGGTATTCGTGCCGAGACTGGTTCATTCATTACGTTTAGCAAGTCGTCCAAATTTGGCCTACAAGGCTAGCGCATTCACCCGAATGCTCGGCTATGAATGGGTAGAGCTTAGGCGACTTACAATCTGGAATCGGGACTCCTAGCTCTAGAATTCGGCCAATAACCTTTTTCTAGAAACGCATCGATGTCGACATCAACCATGTTGGCGTAGATTTGACGAGCTTGATTGGGGGGGGTTATGTCTGGAACATGACAACAAGGAACGTGCTGACGAGTGCACGGGGAGTAGATATGCACTTTTGGGCGTTCTGCTTCACAGCCTGGCTGACTAGCTCCGTGTTGCTCTCGACTCGGGCTTAGCTCTTTGGCTGCCTTTAGAAGTGCGAAACGAGTGTGCGAGGATCGAAACGCGTCAAATCCAATAAGGATAAGCGGACAATGGTGCGCAGACGTTGGAACTTATGCAAATTCCCGAGGCACGTCTCGGGGATCGTTTCTCTCGCGATAGGTACAAGGGTGGAGAGAGAAACAACCTTCGAACCCCCAAAGCAAACCTCTAGAAATGTTAGAAATGTTGGAAATGTTGGAAATGTTGGTGTAGAGTGATTTACGATTTGCGATTTGCGATTTGGACCCATGGACGTCAAGTGACTAGCGAGGCGGTGCACCTTAAAAAGCATGACATGACCCCCCAAAATAACAAAAAGAACGCCTCTAAGGTCAGTGGCTTCGGACCTTGCCGTCCGTTTCTGACCCTCCTCCTCATTCTTCCCCCTCTACTAACCTAGCTGCTGTGGCATGTCGCATGGCACTAAGCCAAGCCTTAGCCAGCTAGCTAATGACGAAAACGAAATAGACAGTTTCTTAAGTGCCGTGAGGATATAATCGCTTGTGTATTAGTATATAGCATTTCTTGCTACTGCTGCTACTGCTAATGCTACTGCTAATGCTACTGCTAATGCTACTGCTAATGCTATTGCTAATGCATCACATATGCAATGCAGTCCTTACGAATGGAGGGAAATGGGGAATGGGGTATGGGAATAGGAATGGGGTATGGGAATAGGAATGGGGAATGGGAATAGGAATGGGAATGGGAGCGGGGTGGTAAACAGGGGTTTCTCTTGGAATCCATCGTCAATAGGTTACATTTCCCATCTCCCATCTGAAAAACTTAGATGAACCAGTCCGAACCAGTCCCAACTGAGTCCTGGTCCCAACTGCTCCTCTCTAGTCCCAACCAAGCAGTCTAATAAGTTGGCAGAGCTTACTCCGCAGCTGGAGCAGATCCATATTGGTATTGGCAGATTGGACACCCTCCTTGCCTCCCTACCCTACCCTCCTTGCTGCCTTGTTACACATCAGCACATATGTCGTGCTCCATTTCTGCATAACACATGCTACCTATGTTATGCATATACACCTGGTTCCTTAATAAGGCCCTTCTCGCCCCGGGTACACACCGAATGTACTCGTAGATCAGGGTGTGTTTACATCCATCCATCCCTTCATCCCATCCGTCAGTTCGGGCGTCGACGATGTCTGTCCATGTCTGTGCGTACACATGATGAACCTGTCAGCCAAATACGGGCTCGTGGGTCCGTAAGCATGCCGTTACCCGACCATTTTGACAAGGTTGCGGGCCAGGTAGGCTGAAGACGAATCTTGGTTAAGCAGCATTGGTGTCTTTTCGGCCCACGGTTTGTACTGTATTCGTTTGTTGACATTCGGCTATGAAATAGTGAGTCGCGCACCTGTAGGAACGGGCCTTACCCCGTCATAGGAGGGGTTATTCGTAAGAGTAGACGACAGTGGCTTGCGAATCCTCGTTCTCTTGCAGAAGACTAGGTAATTTAGCTGGAGCATCACGTCTCGCCCGAGAAAATCGACATCTCCACGTTCGTCATAATCCTATATGCGCCCTCCGTGTGTGCAAAGGAGCAACGACAAGCTAAAGCCCAAGTCGAGTGGGCATCATTACTAAGTAGGGCGACGTGCAGTGCTGCCATGAAATCTAGCTTCTCGCGGCGAGAATGCAAGTCAACTTAATCGATGGCCCTCGATCCCGTGTCTCGCATGTTGGAAGAGACATCTTCAGGCTGACAATATAAGCTGGTTCTAACACTTCTCAGATACCGGCTACCACGTCGCAGTGGGACCGCATACTACCAATGCAGCTCAAAACTCCGGCGTCTCACCCTGTGCCACAGACTATTGCTACAGAAGTGCAGAAAGTGCAAGGCTGCGTCTTCTATATTCAATGTTGCTACCCAAAGTTTCACGGCGCTCTGCCTTTCGAACTTGATACGGGTCCTGGATGCAACTCTCGCGAGCGTCAGGGTGACATATATCGAGAAGCGATGCTATTCGCCGCGACGCGCATCCCGACGCCCATGCAGCTCAATATCGGCAATATCGAGTTGCCGCTGGGCTGGGACCTCTCAGAAGCTCCCCATGCCATGCTAGTCCACGCCACGAAGATCATGGCTGCCACACTTTTATTCCCCAAGCTCTTAGAAAGGCAATTGACTGAGGAGATCCGAATAATTTGGTCGCTGGGCGCATCTGCACGGTAACGCCGTGAGCCATAGATCTTGTCATACTCCTCCGATTCACTCAAAGCCGCGTCTACCGGGCCGCCTACAGAAAACGGCCAATCTTAGGCACCCAACGAAGAAGATCGTCGGATTCTGGGGCTGAGTTGACAGTTGACAGTTTCCCCTGAGGATCAATTGGAAGATCGACAAATGGTTAACTGATGCATATACGATTGCACTGCCAGGCTGTCCGGGGATAGTATCGGTCGGCTCTTGCTAAGTGTCTCTTCGCCTCATAAAACTCGAGGTAGGAAACGCGAATATCGCGAGTAAAAGACACCGAATGTTGTTTGTTGCCAGTTCCACCAGAGAAGGCAGACAGGAGGCAACGAGAGGGGTAAAGAGTTTGCACATAAATCTTGCGAGTACATTGAATTCAGTCCTCGATTGCCATGTAGAATGATCCAGGAATTCGTACGCATTGAGGCGCCAGTCTCAGAGAACCGAGTCGAAATCGAAGCTGTCATAAATGAGGCCAAAACAAAATATAACGCACGTCTAGCCCATTACGAGTCAACTTTCAGACGAAGACGAGAACATCAAAGGTACCACCTATGGGAAGGAGGCTGCCTTGTCTGGCGTTGTGCCACAACATATAATCATCAAAACCGCAGAGAAAGCAGGCACGCGAAGGCCTCGGTACGCAAGGCAAACACGTTGGCTTCAGGCACGACCTACTGCCAACATGGACGCTACGGCAGACATAGGATCAACTCCCATTTGCCAACGATGTTACGGGAGGCAACCCTATTGGGTCCGGTGGTTGTCCCGCGGTCATTCCTCTCTACACTGCTGCTGTACACCCCCTTCCCAAGCAGTCGAAAGTAAAGTAAAGTTACGTGGCGCATTCTTAACCGTAACCCGATCTCCATGACGAGTTATGAGATGTTGGTGGTCGCAAAGAGGCTGACAGAAAGTCGGGGCACTCGTGGTTCCCATGACATGAGCATTTGTTTTCGCAGCCGCCGTCGCCGGGAAAACGTTTCGAATAATGCGAGACTGTACTGTAGAAACTGCCGAGCCGCGATCGTAAACGAAATCCGGCAAGTAGTTACACAGTCTGCCCACGATTTTCGCCTTCTTGGGCAGAGAGGCTCCATTCCCGCAGCTAAGAATGCAGACAACGTGGCTGATCGTAACGAGCGTTCCCGAAAGTAGAAGGTCTAAGCAGTAAGCAACTTGCTGCCTGTTCTTGTCTTGTCTTGTCTTGTCTTGTCTTGAGGTAATACCGAGGTGATCGATGGGCATGAAAATGCGGATACACAAGGAGAGAGAGCCTCGATATTGAGTGCCTGAGCCAAGGCCGTGATCGTTCGAGAGGGCGCGACAAGAAGCTAAGACAAATCATCAGCGAACATGACGAAGGGTACGAGGAAGACTGCGTACCCGGCAGCAGGTTTGGCAGACGGCAGCAAACCAAATCCGGATAGAGGTGAACTTTTTTCTTTTTTCCCCAACGATTCACTCCCCATGCATGTACGCCCCGTCGTTATTGAATGTACAAGCCCGACGCCGATAATGGATCCTGCATCTGTCCGGCCAAGCGGCGCGGCGATGATATCAGCAAGCAAGTCAGAACAGCTCCTTTCATCATCGTCCGAGGAATAAGTGGAAGCGAAAAGAGTATTCAATTAAAACTGGATATTGGCGATATCAGTGAAAGGAGTCTATCCGAAATCCAAGATGTGAGGCTAGGGCAAAGAGTCCCGTTTGTCTGGAGACCGGACGGCGGACGAGGGGCGCTGGTAGGACGGCATCGACCCCCGGCTTGCTGTGGCAAACGGCACGGTCCGTTACAGCTATGCTGCGATACACATGTCAGAGGGATTGGTACCGAGTAGATAATGTATGGTAGGGGCCATCGCATCTGGTCTGTGGTATGTCAAACGATGAGTTGGATGAGTTGTACCTGGATGATGAAAGCGAAATCTTGATCCAAGAACCAACATTACCTCGTACCTAGCTTCTGTCAATTCATTGCGTACCACGGATCGAGTAATCGAATTAGCCATCACGTTTTCTATTTTCTCTAACATCATATACGAATGAGGTAGGTACCTAGGCTACTGCCCCAAGTACGAACAAGTTTCCTCTGCTACTACTTGAACATGTTACATCAAAAATTTCCAGGGCATAAAGAAGATCAGTGTATACCGCTCGTATACGTAGCCGTCATGTCATCCTAGATTTTAAGTAAACAATAGGTACTAACTACCAGCAAAGTCGGACCGATCAGGAGACACGCTACGTCCTCCACTTGCCGAGTAAAAGGGGTTAATGATATGCCGCTTGCTAGTGTACGCACGTTGCTACTGCGGTCAGTCTCTCACATCTACCTTTCTACCAAGCACGCGTCCTAGTCGTCTGGTGTCCTTAGTGCCGGCATCCCCAGTCCCTCCGACCAAGTTAGCGATCATGTGGCATCCGTCTTCACGAGCTGGGCGGCTCTTAGCGAGGAGTTGCCGGTGTGCCGTAGGACCGCAGATTGCAGAGCTAAGGTCACGGGTACGAAGCCGAACCCCGTTACGAGACCTTCGCTGTATATCTCCCTACCTAAGTACCTACCTTGTAGGTAGGGAAGAAGCCGGAACACGTTCAGGAGAACACGTGGCCCCGGAAGATCGTAAGCAGAGATGGCGAAAGCCGAAAGCCCTTATTCACCAATGCCTCACCGAAAACCGTATACCTTGCCTCCTATACTCGCCACAGATACCCGAAGTCACACTCAGATATGCCTCAGTAGGCTATTTCGAATAGTACCCGAAGGCCCAGACACTGGCAAACACCCGCGAGCCTGTCTCTTCACTTCATTCACACTCTCAACCAAGACGATGCTTTTATTGTTCATATTCTCTTATTTTAGAGTTAAAAAGAAGTTTCCTAACTCTCCTTAGAGTAAGTAGCCTACAGTAACGAAGAAAAAAAAGGGGGTATTGATAGAGTAAGCAATGCTCAAGACAGACAAGGAAAAAAGTGTATGTGCGTGTGTGCGCGCGAATGCGTAGGTGCAGGCAAACAACTGAACCTAGCAATGCAGGCCTAACCCTCCTGCTATAAACTGAAAACCGCTGAACACCGGCCTGGAATGCTGTACCGAAATCGAAAACCTGTCCTCGGTCCCATAATGGAGTATTCCCAACTTTCCCCTCCTTCCTCTACTCCGCTTCCTTGACGATTAAAAAAAGCACCTGTATACCCGGGGCAGACTCCTTTTATTGAGATCATGGCCAAGTACGTTACGTGTCGTAGAGATGTCCCTAACGCTTTCTAAACAGCCGTTTCGTACCTCCGACTTTACTGATCTCGCCGAACTTCGTGTCAAGTCGTTGATCGGGAGGGGGCCGCTCACCGCTAGCGATGCGGACCTTCTCCTTCACGCTCTCCACCCATTTCCGGCTCTCGTCATTCATGTCCACCTTCTTGCCTTTCGGTCCTGCCAACCCAAGCGCGCTGTCTTCCTCATCCCAATCCATACGTGAGGATGAACGCGACATAGCCGACGTCTCGGAAGACGGCGTGTCCGACTCCTGTTTGGCAATAGGGAATGGTGTCTTCGGTGTATATTTGGGTGCCCCTTCTTCGCCCAGACTCTTCCTAGTCTTCCGGACTGCAAGGGGCGTCACCGGAGAACCCATGGCAGAGGCTGGCCTGCTTGATGGACTGGAGCACAACCCACCTGGCACAGCCGCTACGTCCTTGACATCTACTAGGCCCTCGCCCTTGGATCGGGAGCTGTGGTGTATCGCGTACTCCCGGAGGTACTCGCCTAAATCGGCCCAGCCACCGCCTATTCGAACCATAACCCTTTCCCCTTTCTCCCCGACGCTACGAATGAGTAGCTTGAGGGGGGGTTCGCCCGATCGAGTCAAGTTGTAGACTCTTATTCCTTGGCTACTCTTTGACCTCGGGCGATTCTCTTTAGCGGGTGCTAACATGAATGCTGGTGTTCCGCTTCGTGAGAAAGGAGTTCCGGCACGCGAGGACATGCTGGAATTGCTGCGGAGCGTGGTGTCGGTTTTAGATTTCGGTCGTGGGGGGAGATTCAAGTCCGGTGGGTTCAAGTTAATCCGCGGTTTCCTTTCAAAACGGATTTTAGCCGGAATACTCTGAAGGATCTCGGTGATCTGCTGCTGAAATTGCTCGTCCTCGCTGTTAGAGCTGACTGAGCTCATCCGGCCCGGGCTGCCAACCTGGCTCTCGTATTCGAATGAAGTGTCGACATCGAAAATTGCTGGAGGGCCGAGGGGGCTTCGAGGGGGACTACTACTCGCCTCTGGCAGCATAGCGATCTCTGGCACATCCTTGAAAGTGACTGATGCAGACCGAATTCCGCGTCGCAGAGGCGGCGAGCTCGGTGGGCTAATAGCATCACTTGAAAATGGCTCGTCGGGATCTGGCAAACGCGGCAGATCCGGCTCCATAGACCCCTCTCTAAAAGATGCATTGTCTGAGTGATCAAGGAAGCCACCAGGAGGGCCATGTATGACGGTCGAAGCAAACGAGTCCTTACTCTCAACGTGCTTCAGAAACCGGGCGGGAGGCAGTTCAAGTTCCTCCCCTTCCTCATCTACTGGTTCCAAAACTGAAGGCTCTAAGACAGATGCCTCTGGCTCATCGGCTAAAGTCGGTTCATGCCGAGCGACTACATCAGGTTTCTTGGATTCCTGATGAGTATTGCGAATGATGTTTTGGTCAACTTCACCCAACACGACACTGGTCTGACCACCAAGGGACGACCGTAGATTTTCGGGTCCATGATATGTCTGACTAGCAGATTGCTTTGGCCGGGAGAGGTGCGGAGGATTAGACAATGGTCCAACTGATTTTGACTTAGGAGCCGCAGGTTTAGCCGTTGGAGGTCGCTTTTCTTGAGCACTATCGTAGTTGAAGCTGAAGTCCTCGCCTGTAGCTTCCGCATCAATGTCATGTCGGTCTGCTGTAAGACTGGCCGAATCCATCACTCGTTGGGTTGATCCCGGTATTTCTCTATCAGACTCATCGACCAAGATTTTGACGGCGGCACGTTGGGGAGTTGCCCCGAGCTCTTCTTTTAAGGGCTTACGGCTAGGCGTATCCAACCCTCCGTCGACTCCAGTTTCTGGAGAATAGTCTGACGGCGTTGGAGGCGAGGCGAATTGCATTACGTCCGGTGAATCTGAAAAGTCGTCTTTGGTAGGGCTTGGGCCTTGTATTTGGATCTTCGGTTGAGGGGTTTCTGGTTCTGTTCGGTAAATGTGCTTAGGAGATACTTCGAACAAGCTCGAGCTCTCGCCCATCCTAACTTTGTGTTCTGCAGTTGTTTCCCATAGCGCATAGTCCCGTTCAAGAGCTTCCATCTCATCCAACCAGTCATCTGGCAAAGTGTCTGATGACCCTTCTAGGAGGTCCAGCATATAGTCTAAGGCTCGACCCGGCTTCGTTACCTTCTGCTGTATAACACGTTTCATGACCTCGAAATCTTTTCTAGAAAGACCAGACGGTTCCTCTTCCCCGTTATTTTCTTCGTGGCCGTTGGATTCGGTTAGATTAGCCTCCGCCGATTCAATTGCGCTCCAGCCAGATCGTAGGGTTACTTGGGCATCCGTGATCATCTTGAGCAGTAGTGGGACTTTTCGCAGAACGAGCAGCCGCACACTCCAAGTGTTTAGTAACCTTGATAACCTAGATAAATTTGGCAAGGCTTGGACAGTGATAGCGGTGACGACCGCCGTCAGATCCTCCAGCTTAGCGAACATAGAGGTTGACGTAGCGGAGCGACCGCTTTCAGAGAAGGGGCTACCAGGTCGCGATAGCGGGAAGATGTGATTATGTAGAACCTGGCTCTTAATCTCTTCCAGATCCAAGTCATCCAAATCGAGCTGTATCTGCTCGACTCGCTTTTCGTAATGATCAACGACGGCCGCAGGTAGGCTGCCGAGATATTCGCTATCGGGCGTTAGATCGGATTCGGCCAGCTTGCCTTTCGTATCAGCTCCCTGGGCCTCGGATTGAGATAGTTTCCTCCTCTTAGCAGGAGACATCTCAAAGCCTGCCGAACCACTATTTCTCGGCCAAAGCCAGCCAGAGACCTCCTCAAGCCACTCGCGTATCTTCTTGGAAGCAATTGCAGCCTTCATGGCAAAGGCTTGCTCGGAGGCTGAAGCTTGGTCCATGCATATTTTCAGAGCCCCGGTAGGCGATCGGAGGGCGTCAACAGCGACATTCGGAGAAAGTTGGGATAGAAGGTCATCGCCTAGGCGGTGCTGAGGACGGGCCGGAGACTGGGAACTGGATCGAAGGGTTCGTCGAACTGTGCTTCGCGAACCAGTAGGCGTAGGTACGCGTTGGTCGGCCATATTTGATTGCTGTGGGTTAGTATCCGGGATTCTGTGCGAGGTGCAATTGTCCGAACAGGCATTTCCAGCTCGAATGTGACCTGTCGACACGAATAGGTGGAGGTAGACGGCAAAATCAGGGTCGGTCTTCCATGGCGGGAAGCGATG
The DNA here is from genome assembly GCA_022578845.1 of Hypoxylon cercidicola. Classification (NCBI taxonomy): domain Eukaryota; kingdom Fungi; phylum Ascomycota; class Sordariomycetes; order Xylariales; family Hypoxylaceae; genus Hypoxylon; species Hypoxylon cercidicola. The sequence continues at coordinate 100,266 of MU399506.1, forward strand.
GCGGTTGGGTTTCCCGTTTGTAAACTTTCATCTCCCCCTTCCCCCGAATGTATGCCTAAACTTCTTGCTGCCTTCCCACGAGTTTCCTTGCGTTCCTTCGCGAGACACAAAGCAGGGGCGATGTCCGGGCCGGTCGTTGCGATTCTAGAAAACAGGCGGTTGGAGGTTGGGGGTTGCTCAAAGAAGGGTCTCAGTTTTTTTCGGTTACCTGCAGGAAGGTCCAGGCAAAGATAGCTGAGGTAACTGAGACAGCTGCATATGAGGTACGTATAGGCAGGCAGCGATGGGTCTGATAGGTTCGTAAATTCGGGACGGAGTGGATGTAGTTAAGTTTGGTCGATCACCGTTGGTGACGTGTGTGACGAGTGGGTATCAGGTATCTAATTCCCTTTCTCGTTTTCTCGTGTCTTTAAAGGAGCGACGGATTACGGGGTAATGTATAATGTTACTACGGAAAAGGAAGTGAAAATAATAAGAAGCGCAGCTGACGGGTGTAATTACCCTGATGAGCGCGGATGAAGTGAAAGAAAGGGAAAGGAAAGAAACGAATGAGAGAGATCCTAAAGCTTGGGGAAGTTGAAAGTTGAAAGTTGAATGGCGAATGGCGAAAAAGAAGTCAGTAACCATTCGATGGCGTTTCGTAATGGGCGGCCACCAAAACGCGGTAGGTTAGGGAAAGCCCGCACTAACCTTTAGGTGCTACCTTGAGGCCGAGCAAATCAATAGAGCCTGCGAACCGCCCCAGCAACCGCTATTAGCGCTAACCGCAATCAATTAAACTCATCAAAAGCTGCAGCAACAGACCAGCTGCCAGCTTTATTGACTGCTCCTTATAATTTGCTTATTATGCCTCACTCCCACCTATCTCTTTCCATCATCTAACCCTTAGCCTCGATGAGTGCTGAGACATCTCAAAACAATATTGGAAAAGATGAGACTCACATGTTATTTTTTTGTCTTGGGCAGCGTGTGTTTAAGAGGATAAGTATCTACGTACCTAATCCAGACGTAGTACCGCATTAATGCCTATATTAGGTATGTACCTATGAACCCCTGATAGTTCGTCCGAAGAAATATGATGTGCAGCAACTTACCCTGTCGTCCCCAGTGCCACCCGCCCAGCCAATTTAAGATGAGCCTCTTCCGCAACAAGGTTGTTATTTAGCATGAACTGTGCGTTGCACAGACTGGCGGGTAGACCACATGTAGTAAGATTAATAACCATCCCGTCGGCCTGGACTAGGGTGTTACGGATATCTCAACTATAGATAGAGTCGAGTCAAAGACAGAGTGTATGTAGGTGTTCAATATAACATCGAGTCCATTTCTGATGTCCAACGTCTATTTGAGCGAACTATGCAAACTCATCTCCCCCCTTATTCCATACTCATCAAAGGGGTATAGAGAACACAAAACGTAAACCCCCCTCCTAAAAGCTATTCAAAACTTTTAAACCCGTGTGCACCGAAAACGCCCCCAGTCCACGAATTGCCCCGTGGACTGTCCGTATCTACATACCTCAAGGTACCTATATATAGACAAGAAAAAATAACATCCGACGAAGCCGAAGAAAGAGAAAAGCCTTTCGTCAGCACAGCCTAAGTGCTTCCAGAAACAAAATAAAAAACGTATAGCCATCGTCTCTCATTTCGTCCAATCATGTGTACGCATATATTCAAGAACCGACGGGCTGGCCCATGCTGTCGAGCATGCCCACGTTGAAATTCGCCGATCCGTCGATATCGCTCATCGTCACCAACCCGGTGTTGCCGCTCTTGCTGCCCTCGGCCGGGAACTGCAGCCACTGGTCGAAGTCGATGTTGGTGCCCGTGAGCGCGTTCCAGTCGAACTCGTCGTGGTTGTCCAGGCTGTCGAAGTCCATCTCGATGTCCATGACGGCCGCGTGTCCGTCCGAGGACCCGCTCGCGCTCGGCGTGGGCACCTCCTTCTCCGTGTGCGGCGGCGAGTGGATCGCCGACGCCATCAGGTCGACGGGCGGCACGAACTGCTGCAACGACGCCGACTTGGAGAACAGGCCTGTCTCCTGTGTCGTCGCGTACGGCGCGTTCTCCGGCGGCGGCGTCGTCATGTTGTTCACCGCCGACATGTTGGTAGTAAATGGCGAGAGGTTCGTCTTGACGTTGCCGATGACGCCATTGCTGTACCCCTGGCTCTGCGCCGCAGCCTGCAGATCGATAGCCGCCTTCCGCAGCGCCGCGTCCAGGAATGCGACGGCGTAGTCCGCAGCGGCGTAGATGTCGCGCAGCTTCTCCATCACCTTCATGCACTGTTTGAAGCCGCGCATGGCAACTTCGCGCGGCTGCGGTAGCGGGTTCTTCATCTCCAGCAGGTGGATGATCATGGCGGGGAGAATCACGGTGACGCCGGTGGTCGGGAGGTACTTCTCGAGCCGACAGGTATGCAATTCGGCAACCATGCGCGTGATTTGCGCCGCGGCCTCGCGCACTCTCGTCCGGGACATCTCTTGCACTTGCACCGATGTCTGAGGCGCGTGTGTCGGCGACGACGGGAGGAACTGGGGCCGGTGGAGAGCGGATATCGTCGTGTAGTATACCATGTGCAGGAGGTTGCGCTGCACGGCGATCGTCGCGCGGCCATTCTTCAGATCCATTGCCGATAATGGCCTATGTTTACAGCAGGTCGGGAGCGACTGTACCCACGCCATAAGTTCCAGGTCACAGGTATTAACACTCTCCACATTATCGAGCTGCTTGTTAGGGAATAGCATCATCGTGCTGTTGGTCGTATTTTCCGCCCTCGACTTGTCTCGGATCAAGACAGAGTACTGTGCTTTCAACATGCGACTGATGCAGAGGCAAAGCTTTGCCTTGGCAATACACATTAGGGCGAGCTCTTGCTGCATCAGGACGTCACGCATCAGCGTACACTCGGGGCCGATGATCTGAATTTCGTCTGCGAGCGGCTCGATCTCGAAGTCGCTTTCGTCTAACATCGGGACGTCGTAGTCCTCATCCTTTATGCGTGTCGGTCGACGCATACCTAGGGCGATCAAACGATCCCGCATGAAGCACGACCACCATATCCTTTTCCATAGCTTCTGTTTCCGAGGGGTCATGTTGGTGTTAGCCGGGTTTCGATGCAGACCGATGGTATGTGCTAGCGAGATCGCAACTCCCATCCAGTGCCACGTATCCTTCTGGTCGTCCGGCGTCTCGTACCAGTACGTCATTAGTAGAAGCCCTTGTACGAGGATGAGGCGGTCGCTCTCGTAATCAAAGTCATACAGAAGCTATATCCGTCAGTACCTGCATAGGCGCTGGTGTAAAGGGGTAATCTTACCCTTGCTTTGTAGAAGAACTCCCTTCGAGCAGCTTTCCTGCTGGTATAGCCGGCCTCCTTCAAGTGCTTCCCGTCGACGAAAGCAGTCGCCGCGAACATGACACACTGATACAGGAACAAGCTGGTCTGACCGTACACCCCATCACGAGCGTTGATCAAGCTCAAGTAATCATGCAGCTCAATGAGAGGCATATACGGATGCACGTACTCAACGTACGCGCTGAGTAAGGCATTCTGAAGGTTAAGGCTGGGCAGCGATAGTGCTCCCTTGGTATGGAGGTAGGTCACATCTTCCGGTGCGATCTTGGCCGGTAGCGGCCGGATGAATGCGGGCAATTGCGCAGATGCATCTGGCTCCTCAAGGGAGTTAAGGAACTGTGCAGTCCTCAGAGCTCCGGCACCTACAGCCGAGGAGTTCTGACACGTGTTTGGATTCGGCCAGATGCTGGGATACCTCGATCCATTATTGCTGGCTTGGAGAGTGGACGATAAAATCGGATCAGGTCGCAAGCCAGATCGTTGATCTGAAGCACATGTGAGTCCTTGTGGTCATAAGGGGAATGCTTGATATGTTCGTTGACATGTTCGTTGAAAGGTTGACAGTCTTTGACATGTGAAATTCCTGGGGTCCCCGCTAGTGTCACTTACATAGCAAATGAGGAACGTGACTCTCTAGTCCGTCCAAGATGCCCCCTGGGGCAGCAGTTACATCATTGCTTGATGATGCTTGAGTAACCTCGCTAGGACGGCGAGACGGTACTGCGGCAGAAGCGATAGGCACGGGGTTGGCGGGTTTCGCTCTTAGTTGTGCCTCGGCAGTCTGCGGGACCGTCTGGGGAGCGGTCGACGAATTCGGATGAAAAAGATTCTTCCTGTAAAAAGAAAAAAGACAGGGGTGTAAGTTTTGCCGCAGAACAGAAAAGCAATTGGAGTTTGGAGATTTGGGGCTGAACGAGGCAAGTTGTTGGAGCATGACGCAATTGAGATCGAATCACGAGATAGCAAGACGATATCAGTTGTGACAAGGAACGCAAGTGTATGAGATTGGAAACTCACCTTCTACGCCGGCTCTCCTGGACGATGCATTCCACATTGTCCCATCTGCAATTTCCACACGGTGCACCCTCAACAACATCACACCTTACTTTTCTGCTCCTGCAGCTTATACATGCCCGCGCAGCTCTCCGTTTGGTGACCTTTGCTGTGCCATTGGGCTCTGAAGTGGAGGCGGATCGTTTCTTAGACTGTGCATTCGAACCTGTTGAGTTCGTCTTGTCTTCCGTGGGCGAGGGTGTGTCCATCGTGGAAATGTCCATCGAGTCGTCGACCTGTTCCTCGAACGAACTGGCCGGGATTTCTTCTGACGCCATCTTATAAGGGGTGTTTCCAAACAGGACTCAAGTCTCTTATCTTCTTATGAAATTCAAAAGAGTAGATAGAGAAGTGTTTTGAACGATAATATGTATGCTGAGTATTCCAGCCAAATTTCGGTGTAGTTGAGTTTGTAAAGGAGAACCCTTAGAATGGATCGTGTAAGTCACGAGATGACGCTAGTTGCAAGTGGCCTCTAATCGTCGATGCTTGCGGCGACGAGACTACGGGAGAGATTCTTCTCTCTAGCCTGGAACTTCCGCACCGAGCAACAACGTGTAATCGTAACCTTTGAATTTTTGACATGAGAAGATTTGGGAAATTGGAATCGGGAAGAAAGTAGACGGGGTGGATAGGACGGGACTGTGGAGGTGGATATGGTGGGGGAGTAATGGGTATATATGAATTGCTACACTTACCGCGCGGTCATAAAACGAATACCTCTCTGGGAAAAGTTGCCGGTCCACCAGTCCACCAGTCCACCAGATTCCCGATGGGGCTCAGAATCGTAATTCGGGGTCTAATAAACCTGCATGCAATCCTTGTGAAAACCTAGCTACGAAGTCCCCATAATAAGCGTTCTCGTGCGTGTGCTGCCATTGGCTCAACAAGGAATGCGTTCGTGAAACTAACGTTAGAACGATAAAACGGGCTTCTCACATGCCCACACTTTGGATCAAAGACTTAGGGCGTAGCCTCGTCATCCTTGTGACCTCGAGACCTCGATGATCCTCTCAAAGAGCCAGAGCCTAGGCTGGCTTGGGTGAACGTGATTTGTCGGCTAGATCGAGCAATACAATTCTTACCTCAGTCGTCCAACGCCCCCGAACCAATGGCCAGTCGTGGTTCTTGTTACCGCTTGGAATCTGGGGAGTTGACCTCTTTTTCGATTCTTTCTTCCGTCTAACCCCGGCCTTGGCCTCTTACCTCCTGGGATCATGAGGGTTAGCAGAGGCGTGGTTCACGTCCAGGTTTATACATTGGCGTATGTATAGTACAGACCCCCTCGGTCTTGGATCTGCGGAGGAGCCAATCATCGAGACACGCTACACTAGTACCAATTCATCGGTTTCCTTCAGCTTAATTGCATCACATTCGCTGTCCTCTAGTCTTAAGAAGGCTTAGCTAGCCACGCGAGTTTTCGATGTCCACGATCTTGAGTCAGAGCCAGGTGGAAGGGGTGTGTACTTGACTCCTTACATGGACGACGATGTCCAATAAGGTGAACTCAAATAGTGTTACTATGCTTTCACCACGATGGATGAGAGTAATGGCAAATAAGCCAGGGGCTTCGCAATGTTACTGGCCTGAGTTTCAGCAACGTATTAAAAGTTGCAGGACTTCCATTACGAGGAAGAGGTAGAAGGTAATCATGTATGAAGAGCGGCTGTCATCGAGTACCGCAGTTAAGCCCAACAAAATAAACGCCATTTGTCCCAATCGGGGTTTGTGAAATGCGTCCCTGGCATCGATGGATACCGCGCATGGATGAGCATGGATGGTAGGATGGACATACATAGGAGACAGATACGCTTTGAGGCCGTTCGCCCGGCCCACCAAAAGCGAATTTGTTTTCCCAAAGATCCGAGTAAAGACCGTCCAACGTCCTGATGGAGGGCATTGATATAGTACGCATGCAAATCCGTACGTCGTAGTTTGCATGGTGCAGAATGCAAGACGCAGATGCGGGTGCCATTCGAATAATACAATCTTTTCAACCCATGCAGAAGTTCGGCGGTAAATACCGGGATACAAGAACCACCTTACCTAACCCTGGCTGCCTGGTCGCCAGGGGTCATATCGGTGATGATCCCGTCACCGTGATTTATTCGGCCTAGACCTAGGTATATTTTGTGTTGCATGTACGGATTGTGTTGTGTATTGACACTAAATTCTTTAGTCTGATCGTGAGCGATGCCGCATGCGTACCATGCGTGCTAATCCCTGTCCAGGTGGGACTTGTATCCTATGAAATTCCATCCATTAGAAAGACGGTGGCATCTGTCTTCAGCAAAGGCGGACTAGGAGCTTCGAGCGGGTCTCAATTAGCGGTCGAGACGATAGAAATATCCATATTCAAACCAACCGTATTCGGAGACTAGTTTGAAATGTGAATAACGGCATTGGCGGTTGGACAATTATGCAACTTTTTCCTTTTCTAGGTACGTATCCTTTTCGTCGGCCTGCAATATGGGTAAGAGGTGTAGTAAGAATGTGACGTATCAGCGTTGAAATTTTTCAAGGTCACGATCTCTATCCCAGGGTTTGTGGCGTGGTGTTACAGCAGCTACCGGAGCGTCGAGTACCTTATTGTAGGTTACAGGTAGGTAATCTCATACCTAAAATACAACTCTCGAACACGACACGATGAAAAGACTCAAAGCAGTCGGCAAAAAAAGTAGCTGCGAGAAAAAAACGGGCCAGATATCCACAACCCAAAAGGTCTGGTAATAAACAATACGACGATACATCGATCATCGTTAGCCTCACATTACGTAACCCTGTAGCTTTTCTAACTTCACGTGTATAATAAGTACATTGTTAGGGTTAGAACCGCTAGGACTTGGTACTCCGGCCGTCTCCACCTCCTCTACCCTCCTCTACCCTTCTTACTCAGCCCTCGCCGCTCCGCTTTGTCCCACTATCGTCTATCGGACCAAAGGCGCATCCTACATGTTTCGCAGCTATGTATCTTGGCTTTTCCAAGGACGTTGGCGCTCTGGTTCGGGTCACAACACTGACGGCATGATCTCACGGGACCTTGATATGTGGCAGTGCCTTTCCACGTCACAGGCATCACGAACCTCTCTGACGCGAAAAGCGTAAGTTCAGCGGCGGAATGGATCGAGATCTCTTCCAGGTATCCGAAGCCAAGTTCGAGGCGTCGGGGCTGGACCGTGAACAGTGACAAGAATCACCACATGGCGAGCAACACCGGACGGTCGGTCGACACGGTATTCGATGAAATGACGCTACGGTCCGGCGGGGGACCGATCTCGCTATAATGATTCACCTATCTTGATCAAAACCTTGACTGTTACTAGCCTAGTTGGCGACTAACTGCAGCCTTGGTCCCGCAGTTTCGGGTGGTGTTAAGCGATGCTAACTACAAATGATATCGTTCAAATGCGGAGAACCCGGGCGAGGGGAGTCCAAATTCGAGTCTAGTGTATATGATATAGTCAAACCAGTCGGTCCATCCTTGGTGATTTTAGCAGTTCGATTACCAGGGGCTATTCTGTCTCTGTCGCCTACTCTTTTGCTATGGAGCTATGTAGTCTCGAGAGAGAATCTAATCTCCAGTCTCCAACTTCGGGATTATTAGGAATTCTGTGAACCGACTATCTCATCTTAGGGACTTCATTCCAAGATATTGAAATCATGGGGACGGTTTGAAGTAGCTCGTCAAGGTTAGCTTACTCCGCAGTGCATGACAGTGGCTTCAAAGCTAAGCCCAGGAATGTGTTAGTTAAGTTGATGCTTCGTTTACCAACCCCGGAATCTGAGATGCATGTGGCGTGGCCTTGACTTAGTATTTTCCTGGGGACCCCGCAAGACTTTCATGTGAAATCCTCCGAACCGACCAGGCACCTCCATTTGCTTTTGTTCGAAGGCTTATTGGTGGCAAGAGAGTTCAACCAAGCTGAGGTCATAATCTTCATCTTTCGACGTCCTTCTTACCATCCTGGTCGTCTCAATGGCTATATACGGCTGGTTATGTGCGGCTGTCTCGATCTGGTATGCCGCGTGATCTCAGCTCGAGGCAGACATTCATGATTCACGAAGTCACGCCACATGCCTGCAGGATCGACCTTGCATGAGAGAATCTGGACCACAGAATCTAGCTTTTACAGGGAAATATATTGTCCTAAGGGCGGCTCCCGTCTGTCTGCTTCGCTCATATCTGAACTATCATATTCGCGTTGACTGTCGCCGCCATCTCCAAGTAGCAATTGATGCCACCGTGCATCTCCTTACTCACCACTCAGCATGTAGTAAAGGTTGGTTAAACCCGGAGCAACGTCATGTCCAACCTACCTAGACATACACGAATGAGAGGAAAGATATTGCTAAACTTGCCGTCCGATGTGATCATGAACACATTTCGAAGACTCTAGAATGAATGTATCCGCCCGCTTCCGGAGCCGGAGGCCTCAGATCCCGTGTCATTCGAGAACAAAGAACTTAGGTAACCCCGGCCTGCGGATCCCATCGAGAATGCCTTTGTGGTTACGCTAGACACGGCTGCTCCGGCGAGAGACTGCGGCGCTGAGTCGGAAGTCGGCATGTCAGTCAAAGGTGGAATACCGAATCATTTCCGATGATGCATACCTATCATGTCGATCGTGAAAGAACACTAGGGTATATTGTCCTAGGCTTAGGCTTATAGGTGTTGGAAAGTTCAGTTTTTTGTGCTCTTTGATCTTGGCCAGCCGCTCCTATTCCGGATCCACGGTATCGCTTCTTACTAAACCACATGGTTTCATATAATACAGATTGTTACGCAGTAACCACTTATAGTACCTACCTAGGTACGTATGATAATAAGAAGTACCCGCACTATGTTGCTTCTTAGCCCACTTGCCGTTCGGCTCTTAGTTGCAGTCAACCGAGGAATCTATAAGCTTGTGCCCGCAGCAGAGATGCAATGACGGCAGGTAAATCCAGCCCTGCAGACTTATCTACCGTTGAGTCAGGAGTCGTAGCTCTTGGACACCTGCACTTAGCCGATAGATAAGTTCCGCTGTCGATAAATCTCAGACACGGCAATCCAGCTTTCTGTTTGGCATACTGAATAACACGTCTGCTCCCGGCGGGATGTCGGAAGAAAAGGGCCACGAAGCCGTCCGAGCTGTTATACAGTGTCTCTGTTGAATTCTAGGTTCTATATTTCCAATCACCCTGCGCTCGCCTATTCCTCCGTTATCTTCTCGCAGGTAGAGGGTAGCGTTGGGTGGCTTACCTAGACTACCTGCCCATATCAGATTAATTTACTGGGCATTCTATGCATGGAAGCTTAACAACTGCTCTGCATGGCTGAAAAGGCTTAAAGATACGTTCCATTTTGACTCCTGTGGCTATTCGATACTTTGGAGTTGTGATCGTCCGCCTTGAAGTGCTACCGTAGCAGTCCGCCTGGATAAACATCGCATTCGATTTACGACATGTGAAATGTATACCTGATAGAGGCTAGCATTGTTGCTTCTCTACCCGAATTACTATCATCGTAATACAGTTCCCGCCTTGCTCCCAATCAAATTGGTATCATTAAACCCTTTCGCCAATGAAGTGTCCTTGACCAGCCGCCTATGCAGTACAAACGCGATGAACGACAATACTAGCCGCCCCGGATCATTCTCGATCTACTACCTAATCTGATGCATTTGTCATGTCCGTGACCTTCTCAATACTAGAAGTTTGCGAGTGGCTTCGGGTTTATCGTGACGAGCCCCTAATGAAGAAGGCCCGTCCCTGCTTCTTCATCCTCCTCCTTGCGAATCTCCTTCCATTCTTCCTCGGTGACATGCAGCCATTGAGATAGCATGGTGGTGAGGCCCCATATCTCGCCAGTGACAAGGAGCCTAACTATATCCAACTGGATGATATTGAAGACTCCCTGCCATGTTAAGCCACCCAAAAACCCCCTTGCCTCCATATCATTGTAGGGAATACCCCTTCTCTGCGCAAAAGCTCTTGCTACAATTGGAAATGCGTGGGAATCCAATATCATAGTAGAGATATTTGTTACAAAGTCGGCAAGGATATCTGACGCAAGCGCGCTAGGAAGGCTGGTCAGGGGGTTTACGATGTATATGGGCGCTTCCTTTGGTTGCTGCCGAGAATCTCCCGGGTAACTCGGTCGCAGTTCAGCCGACCAGACCCCTGTGGGTGGCTCTGTGGATTCACTAGTATCCACGTCGAAACTGATGAGTGTTGGGTTGACCATCTCGGAGTCCTCGTCGTCAGTCCCATAGTCCTCTCCGCCCCGACTTGAGAATGTGCTCTGTCTCCTGATGGACCCTACCGGGATAGGTTCGCTACTAGACGGAACATCGAGAGCCAGCGAAGTTGCTACATCTTCCGGGGTTGGATGTCTAATCTCCTGGTCGGCTGCTCCTAGAGTTGGTGATTCCGGTATAGTTTGTCTCTGAGCCAAACTGTTCGATGGTGCTAGTCGGCTGTTGGGAGACAAAGTATATACTGGCCGTGGTAGATGTTTCCTCACGCGTGATCTCATCATAGCGCACACCGCCTGCCAAATCATGCCGCAGACATAAAATGTGGCGTAGGGAGCGAGGTTCCCAATAAGCCCGACGACCCACCTAGAGACGCTCGAGACATCTACCGATTCGGGCAGGGGTGGTGCGGAGAACGGTGACGAGCTAGAGAAGGGTATGAAGAACTTGAGATCCGGAAGCCACTGAGATGCAGGTATCAAGTCTAAACGCTGCATTGTGAGGAAGAGGTGCAAATGGAATCGAGTGTATTCAATTGCACCCTGCAGCCTGGGAAATGTTAGCCTTGCTCATTAACAAGTGACATACCAAGCTTACAACCGGCGCCTTATTTTCGGATATGGCTGTATGTGTCTAGCCGTCAAGCGTAGACCGTACGTAACAAGGTGGCATGGATACCCGGCAAGAAACAACTGAAACAGAGAGTGGTTGTTGTATTCCGTCTGTAACATACGAAGGAAAGAAACGTCAGCACGCGTCTTATACACCTGCTTGGAAGTCAGTATGTCCTGAAGGAATATCAGGATCAAAATGAGAGGTGGGTATGCTCCAGCTTACCAAGATACGTCGCCGTATGTTGAGAACACCCCAGGTGCCCAATATGCCAAGTGAACTACCAAACTGGTATAAGGTCCTTCCCGTGTCACTCTCGTACTCATGATACTGCTTCGCCATTTCCAGGGCAGCAACGTCCATGCGGCCATTCTCAGGCTCAGCGACTCCTATTACTTGCATTACTTCATTATGGGCGCGTATGACGTCTTTGATGATTTGTTTGGTCTGCGGATTCACAATACGTCCTGTTCCATCGTACTGCTTGTCGGGTTCATGAGGATCTGCCTCGCCTTCTCCAGGCACAACGTCATCGTAAGGGGACCGTCCCTGCAAAGCCCGTAAGTTTTGACCATGCTAGATATTTTAAAATATGATGTTAGAGATAGGTTCTTACCAGTGCTAGGGACGTCAAGGGTTCGAGTCTTCCCATCGTGAGATGAGGCGCATCCGACGCATAAAGATTCAGTAGCTCTTCACTGTAGGATTTCGATAATTTTAGTATGAACGTTCTTAATTATGAAACCCCAGGAGGAGTAAGAGAAGAATACACATTGAAAAGGTCTGAATATTCGCAAAATGTCAAGTTTTGTCGAGCTTATAAAGTATTTTAGGTAGTCAGTTCCTGATCAGTGACAGCACATGCCCGTAGGAATTTGGACGCTCTGACCATCTATAACTTATGGGTGGTTTTCAGCTAGTGCACCCCTGTCTAGCCGCTACTGTAGACTGTAGATCTAGCTTACTTGCATCAAAAATTTCTTATCGTTATCGCTTCATAAAAATTTCTTGACTGTCTTCCATTGCGATGAAGCAACGAGACCAAACAAACTTATAGTAGTATTCTCCCAAACTCTCAAAATGGCCAACAAAGCGCCGTTTAAGACAACCTTCGATGCGAGCGAAGTAATTCGTCCCATTTTCACCGGTGGCGCTATCGCATTGGAGAATGGCGCACGTATTCTTGCGACGACTCTCGGCGAGGATGCGGTTCTGACTGACATCAAGACTGGAAAGCATATTACGACAGTTGAAGGGGTTCGTATATTACCACTTCCATTTCTGGTTTCTTGGTGAACCAGCACTAACTTCTTTATTCTCTATAGGACGGAGAACTGATCTCTACCCTGACTTGTGAGCCTGATAACACACCCTTCCAAACCAAACACACTAGAGCTCATTAATTACAGTAACACCTTCGGGATCCCACCTTATAATATGCTCCCGCTCACAGGCCATGCGAATATATTCTCTGAAGAAAACAAGCGACTCGATAGAACCCCAACTAGTACGAACGCTAAAACCACACACTACGCCAGTCCTTGTTCTGGCCGTCGATCGAACTAGCACACTTCTCGCGACAGGGGGAACCGATGGATCTATCAAAGTTTGGGATATTAATGGCGGTTATGTCACACATACCTTCAGAGGACCGAGCGTGCTCGTATCTGCCCTCCATTTCTTCGAACTTGCCGAAACCTCGACAAAGCCACTGGAAACAGATGCTTCCAAGGAAAATAGGAAAAGGAAAAAGTCGAAAAGTGCGAATGATGTCGAGAGTGAAGAGGTACCCTCTGCTGCAAGGTTCCGGCTTGCCTCAGGAAGCCAAGATGGGAAAGTTCGGGTATGGGATCTGCACAAGAGGGGCGTAGTAGCAAATCTTGATTCTCACGTTTCTGACGTTCGAGGCCTGGATTACTCGCCGACCCAAAATACTCTAGTGACTGCCGGAAGAGACAAAACGATTAGATGGTGGGATACGAAATCCTGGAAAGCGCGCAAGGTGGTCCCTTGTTTCGAACTTGTCGAGGCAGTTGGCTTCATTGGAAACGGCCAGCTCACCTACACAGCCGGATCGAACGGGCGTTTACGCATATGGAATACGGAAAATGGACAGGAACTCACAAAAGAGCAAGCACCAAGCCCCGAGGTCGAAGCTTTCGTGGGAGGCATATACCGCCCGGAACTGCCATTTATCGTGTGTGTCCAAGTCGACCACACTTTATCGCTCTTTGACGCCCCTGGCGACGCTCATGCCTCGTCACAAATTCCACCCCCCGAACCGTTCCGCCGAATCTCGGGGACTCACGACGACATCATCGACCTGCGCTATCTACTACCTGATCATTCTGCGATGGCATTGGCGACGAACTCCGAAGATATTCGGATAGTATCGGTAACTGAACCAAAGTCCGGTTCTCAACCTTTAGTATCATCTGAGTATTTTGGCCAAGACATTGCTCTCCTCAAAGGCCACGAGGACATTATTCTTTCTCTCGATGTTGATTGGTCTGGGCATTGGGTTGCTACGGGCGCGAAAGACCGGGAAGCAAAGTTGTGGCGAGTAGATCCTGCTAACAACTCTTATACTTGTTGGGCGACCTTCTCGGGACATGCCGAGTCTGTCACGGCGGTGGCGCTACCTCGGAGCCGACCAGTTGAAGGCTCCAAGGCTCACACTGATCCGTTGAGCCACCCACCTTCATTCCTAATTACCGGGTCTTCCGACCAGACCGTTAAAAAATGGGAAATACCTCGAGAACCGCTGCAAGGTGCGAAAACGTCGATTAGAGCAGTCTACACGCGAAAGGCCCACGATAAAGATATCAATGCTATTGATACCAACCACCAGTCGCGGTTATTCGCCTCGGCTTCTCAAGACAAAACAGTAAAAATCTGGTCGGTGGAAGAAGGGGAAGTTCAAGGCATCCTCCGAGGTCACCGTCGAGGCGTTTGGTCCGTCAGCTTCGCCCCTCCCTCCACGCCAGTGCTTCAGGGAGAGCAAGGATCTGTTGCTGGGAAAGGTGTTATTCTAACTGGAAGTGGCGATAAGACCCTTAAGCTGTGGAATCTGGCAGACTATACATGCATAAGAACGTTCGAAGGGCATTCGTATACCGTCCTCAAAGTAGCCTGGCTAAACATTCCGCCTCCCGAAGAGCGTAGCAAGAAACCTATCCTTTGCGCCAGTGCGGGTGGAGATGGTCTTGTGAAACTGTGGGACGTCAACAACGGCGAGAATGAATGTACCCTGGATAACCACGAGGACCGAGTTTGGGCGCTGGCTGTGCATCCCGATACAAACATGATCGTCTCGGGCAGTGGAGACTCGACTGTGACGTTTTGGAAGGATACCTCGAGTGAGACACAAATCGCCACGAACGAGGCAGCCTTGAAGCGTATCGAGCAGGAACAGGAACTCGAGAATTACGAATATGTGGGCGCATATCGCGAAGCAATCACGATGGCGCTTCAGCTCAACCATCCCCGGAAACTACAAAACCTCTTCGAGCGGGTGGTCAACTCCAAAACGCCAGATGCCGGCAGCCTTTCAGGCTTGAAGGCCGTCGACGAAGTCTTAGCTTCTCTCTCCGACGAGCAACTTTTCCTACTCCTCCTAAGGCTGCGAGACTGGAATACCAATGCCCGCACGGCACCGATGGCCCAGCGCATCCTATGGACGCTGGTCAAAAGCTATCCGGCATCGCGTTTCTCCAGCTTGAATGTCAAGGGGGCACGGGGGCAGAAGAGCCTGAAGGAGGTGTTGAATGCGCTCAAGGTTTACACCGAGAGGCACTACAAGCGCATGGAGGAACTGGTCGAGGAGAGCTTTCTGGTGGAATATACCCTGCAGGAGATGGATAGTCTCGCGCCTGCCTTGACTAACATGAGGCTGGTGGAAAATGGTGATGTTGATGTTATAATGACGTCCTGAGTTAGAATACGAGATGTCAATTTAACAAACTATGAGACTTTGTATCATAATATTACTACGAGGTACTAAAATTGATACAAAATATGTCTCTAAAAAGCAATCATAATAACCACCTAACATACAAGATATCACCACCCGCTAGACTCGACTAGCTACGGACGCATCTAAGGGGGATTGCTCAACATGAGATCTAGTTTCTGGTCCTACATAAGACTTCACAGCTCCAGCCAAGGATTTCTCCAGCATGATATAGACAATGGGCCGCAGCAGCAGTTTTTTATAACCATCACCTTTTCTTCTTCTCCTCGGCCTTCAGCGCCGTCATCTTGTCGTCCCACTTCTCCCAGCCGGCCTGGCACAGATCCTCCTCGACGACGAGGTCCCGGACCCGCAAGAACTTGGCTACGGGGTTGTCGAGCGCCCAGGCCAGCCACCCCGACCGCCGCACCAGGGCCGTGACGACGAACCAGCCGACGGCACTCACGGTGCCGGCGGCGCAGCCGACCAGGACCTGCCTCTCAGTGTGGTAGTTGAGGTAGACGCGGCTCCAGGCGACGGCGGCGGCGAGGAGGAGGCCGAGCAGGCTCCAGGCGGCGCGCTCGGGGAGGCCCATGGGGGTGTGGTTGCGGCGGCGGACGCGGGGGGAGGGCGGCCGGTGGCGCAGCAGCAGGAACAGGGCGAGGGAGACGGCGAAGTAGGAGACGAACTGGGCGTGGCTGCTGGGCATGCCGTAGCCCTTGCCGTTCATGAGGCGCGGCCGCTCCTCCTTGATCAGCCGCTTGAGCGCCAGGTTCAGCGCCTCGCACCCCAACTGCCCCGCGAACAGCAGCGCCACCTCCGCCTCCCGCGTCGACCAGATCAGCGTCGCGTACACCACGCACAGGCCCTGCGGTATCAGCGCCAGCCACGCGCACAGGTACGACAGCCGGTCCGTGGGGTCCTGGGAGGGGGGGAGATATCTGGTTAGCTATGTCGGCGTGAAAAGGGGGGGGAGGTCGGTGCGGATAGGAGCTTACATAGTGGACGTGCGTGAGCGATAAAGATGCTAGGGGGACCGGGTCGTCGGACATCGCAGATGGTAGGAACAGGAGGTGAGCGCGGGCTGCACGGACGGCGCGTGTGGTGGTACGAAGTGCGATATCGAGATATTCAGCTATGCATTGCTCTTTACGAAGGGTCTCGGTTGGTATTTTTTCGGGTGCGAATAATGCGAATGGAGAGCGTGGCTCGTAGGCAAATGATAATGAATCGCGTCACAGGACCAGATTGGCCTCTTCGGCGCTACCAAAGACCCTTCGCGATGTTGGGAAGAGGAGATCCAGTCTAGGAAAAAAGTGTCTAAAAATTGACCTCGGTTGCGATTTCGTCATTGGGGGAATTTAAGATAGAGGTGGCCAGCCGTCGGCCAGTTGGACGAAATTATACACCCGCGCGAATTAGCACTAGCCTTGTCTGACCGTAGCAACCAGGTAACGTACTACTTCTTTCAGCCTAGACTTATGGGTCTAAAGCGTATTCGCGCCAAAGCGTCATCGTAGCCATTGTTAGTGTTAGCTTGTAAAGAGTTAGCTTGTAAAGATAGCCCCTCATCGCGATATCGATAAACTAGGGGTCCTTCAGCTGGCTGCCCCACTACTCTTTTTCGCCGTCCGACTCATTTTAGTACGCCACATCGAAATCCTAATAACCTAAGAGAGACGTGATAAATGCTGACTTTACCATCTGCTGCCTACATTTCTAGACTTGTACTGTATCCTACCTTCCCTCGTCGTGACATCGTCTTAGATCGATATACCTTCGCGCCCTCTGAGTTTCAAAGCATCTCTCCAAGCTCGGGTCCGTGCCCGATACATATAGCAGCCAAGGGTGTGCCGGTACAGAAGCTGGATAAGAGCTTGTCAATTAACACGATAAGAAAGAAGATGCGGTAGAATCGAATGATCCGACCACGCCGTAAAGGAACCGTGCACTGTTCACAACTACTTACGTACCTGGAGATGTCCATGGGCAACCAACTTGATTACGCACGCCTTCATGCCAACCGATAGCATTAAGGCAAAATGGCGGAGGAGGATATTCGCGAGGTCGAACTGACCACAATAGCCGCCATCTATCCCGAGCTTCAGGTCGACGAAGAGGATCCTCACACGTTCTCGGTCGAGCTGCCTGTGAGTTTGGCGAACCCTCTGACTGTCCGCTTCCCGGCTACCACAGAAGGCGCTCCACCAGTCGACCCCATACAAGGTCAGATGCCAACGATAGCCGCTGTGGAATCCCATGCTCTGTCATATCTTCCATCATTGCAGGTTCGCATATCACTTCCGGACGGATACCCCCAGGAGAAGCCACCCAGAGTTTCCATATCGACCTCTCCCCCATGGTTGTCAGAGCAAATACTACGCAAATTAGAAGGCGAGGTGGGCACGCTGTGGGAAGAATTCGGTCGTGACCAAGTGATCTTCACGTATATCGATAACTTACAGCAGTCCACCGAGAATATCTTCGGCCTTGTTGACGATAAGGGGTTTTTAGAGGTTGGCCCCGAGCACAAAATAGCGATTCTCGATTACGACATTAAAGCAAAGCAGAGGGCATTTGACAAGGAGACTTTCGACTGTGGTATTTGTCTTGGTAAGTCCTAGGACATAGCTACTTTAAGTGTGTTCAGGACTAATCCTTGGTTTAGATCCCAAAAAGGGCGTGGTATGTCACCAAATGCTCGACTGCGGGCATGTCTTCTGCGTCCAGTGTCTACAGGACTTTTACAATAATGCCATCACGGAAGGCAACATAGCTGCCATCCAATGTCTGCAGCCAAATTGCGCCAAGGAGCGTGAAGACGCTATCAAAGGCTCTGCTAAGAAGAAGAGAGCGAAAACTTTCATCAGTCCGAGCGAACTCTTGCAAATTCCGCTACAGCGGGACGTGGTTATGCGATATGTTACGCTAAAGCATAAGACTGAGCTCGAATCAGACAAAAATACCGTGTACTGTCCTCGTTCGTGGTGTCAGGGTGCGGCTCGATCAAAGAAGCATAAGAAGCCCGAGGGACTCGAATTCGTTGAGGCGTCGGATGAGGAGTCGGAGGTAGAAGATTCTGAAGTTAATAAGGGGAAGAAGTTTGACGCAAACAAAGAGTTGCTTGCAATCTGCGAAGATTGCAACTTTGCCTTCTGCACTCGATGTGGACAGTCGTGGCATGGTGAATTCAAGTACTGTGCCCCCAAGGAAAGGAAAGAAGAGATCACAGAAGAGGAGAAGGCAACAATGGATTATCTGAAATTGCATACGACGCCATGTCCAACATGTGCTGCCCCATGCCAGAAGACACACGGCTGCAACCACATGCGCTGTTTCAGATGCCAGACGCACTTTTGCTACCTCTGCTCGTCCTGGCTCGACCCTGCGAATCCAGTAAGTGCATTTGCTTCAGAAGTGTTTGTTTCTTCGTCCCTGTCTCGGAACGTACCCCACTGTCTGGAGTACATCGAGGGATCCTGGGCGTTGTAAACTAGTCCGATACTGTCCCTAGCACTTTGTCAATAATGACTAACTTTGAGATATGATAGTATCAACATTTCAACGTCCAGCCTTCGGGGAAGGTCAATGGTTGTTACATGAGGCTATGGGAGTTGGAAGGTGGCGACGACGGCGAAGCTGGGATCGGATACGAAGGGAACGCCGCCGTACAAAATGCTGGCCAATACGGACAACACCTAGAGTTTGTCGAGCAGCGTTTTGCAGAGGATGATTCGGGCTCGGAATCTGACGAGGCTGATCTGGAAGAGGCAGCAGCGGCGCCACGTCAACAGCCGCGGCCAGCGCCGGACCAGCCTCAGGCGCCAAGAGAGGCTAATGGGAGAGTGGCCGTGGCCCGCGAAGGACCGCTCGTACTCCGAATCGAGGGCGATGCTCCGCAGATGGCTCCTCCGGTTCGAATAGAAGTGGTACGACGTCGTCATCCCGGCATCCCAAATGCCCGTGGAGAAATTCACGCTTTCAATCAACGAGGGGGCCGGGGCAACAGGCGAGGCAGAGGTGCTGGGATAAATCGGCAAAACAACCGCAATCAACATCAGGGGCAAAACCAGCAATTGCATAATAACGGTCGCAACGGCCAGAACGGGATGGGGGATGGCGACGAGCTCCGAGGAGACGGCCAACTAGATGCACGGCAAGCGGCATGGGTTCGCCAATTCGTGCAGCTTGCACTGAACGATCAGGAAGATCAGGTCGAGTGGGATAGTGATGACGAGTAGACAGGGGAATCTTGATAGGTGCGAATCGGCCCTAGACAGTAGGCATGCGAGGCACGATATTCCTAACATGGTAACGACGACGCGAAGAGACCGCTGCCTTTGCGAGTTTGGGTACAATAGCACAAGTTTATTGAACTCCCGAAAGGAGCTGACCAAAGCTCGCCGTTCCCTGGTAGCGAATGGGGCGCCATGTCGCATCTCTAGCGGCTTCCGGCAGCTGTCACGGGGCAAGTCTCTGGTACATGAAGGCCCGTAACGAATCGCTCGTTCGTGCTAAAGTTACAGCGGGCTGCTGAGATAGGCAGATCTCGCCGGGACACAATGTTACGCCGAAGTGGCATCGTGTTCGATGTTTAATCCAACCCCCTTGTAAAAGGGTTGACGACGAGTCGTCTTGCATGCAAAGTACTAGGTACAGTAGGTTATGTTCCCACGGTCGAGCAGGCAGAAGTCGAGGGAGGAAAGGTAGATCGCTAATAATAATACACATCCATGTGTACGATGCTACAGCACATTTCATCGTACCTAGGAATAGGGTACCCTCACCGTAAGCACTCAAAATAACGTATGTAACAGCAGCACCGCAGATTGCGCTACCATCGAGTTTCGCAACCGTCATATTTCTGCGACGAGATTTCTCGATGCGATCGTCCGGTTGTGTTCGATGTCGCAACAAGCGCATCATCGACCATCACAGGCCAACGATTCAGGAGAAAACTTACACTCTGGCAGCTGTGTTTCCTACGTCACCTACGAAGCAGACCTGACAGGCAGACAGGTTCTATTAGTGAGGATCTTCATAGCACATATGCATCACGTACATTATTCACTGCATTATTATGTATGTATGTTTCTACCCCGTCTTGCCAATACAAATACATACAAATGAACCCGGCCACCGAACCCAAACCGAACCAAACCGAACCAAACCCCTTGTTCGGGGAGATCTCCTTTTCGTGAGTCAAATGTACATACGTAGGTACGTACGTACCTTGCGAGGATCTGAATGTATGTATCGTGCAGCTTATCATACCATTACACTATCTACGTGCATGGCACATATATATACCCTTACGGACTTTCGTTACAACCCCCAGATGAGGATTGAAAGGGGGGGCGGGTGCAAGCAGGCAAGCAAGCAAGCATAGCAAGCAGGAGTTTGTGGGGGTTTCTAAGGGGGGTGCTAAGGTTGTGTGTACATGTACAAGAGAGGCAGAGCAAGGAGCACACGATGATTCAAAGCAATCCCGCATTTCCCATTGGTCGTTTATTGCAGCAGGCGGGCGAATTCTGATTCGTCTTTTCCCCCCCTTTTATTTTTAATTCTCCTTTTTTTTTCTTTTCTATTTTCTCACGCATTGTTCTTTTCCTTGCTTTGGGGGGACTCTGGTACAGTAAGGAACCGTGGGGCCGTGATTTTTATTATTTTGAATTGAGAAATGATATGATCGAAAGGCAAGGCTGGGTCTCGGTGCGGTGCCCGCTTTCTGCCTGCCTGTCTGCTTGCTCGTTATCGGATAGCGAAGGGGAGAAAGGGTGCTTTCACCGGAGATGCTCGCCTCGTAGAAAAAGTGTCGCGGGTCCCGTTGGTGCCCCATTCATGCGTGTCGTACATAAAGTTGATTACTGCAATTATATTATAGCGGCACGTATGATATAGGGTCCAAGTTTGATTAGTACGAGAAAAAAAAACGAAAAAGTCTTAACAGAAAAGGTCTTAAAAATATCACCCAAAGGGTTTGCGGCCCACTTTGATATATCAGACTTCCTTTTGATGAATATAGACGACGCATCCCGGGATGCCACATGTTAGGCTTGCATGATCGCTTGGACTATGGATATAGTAGCTACAGCTAGGCTGGTCTAAGGAGCGGCTGCTAAGCTATACACTACATACATAGTATCGCGTCCCAAGGTCCCACGATGTATTAGGGACCTTACGAAGGGGATCCCTTGGCCGCAGCACAACGCTAACTCGACTAGTATAGAATGGAATAGGGAAATATGGCGGCCGCATGCGGAAACGTCGATAGCGTCTGAGCTACACGTGGGAAGATATACAACGTAGCACGTAGTATTACATTGTGATATATATAAGAAAGGGGGGGGTGACTGACTTGTCCATCGAGGCCAAAGTATATACCTAAAATAGGCAACGATTGGGGGCCATCTGTCTGCTTTCTGCAGTACGGTCGAGCATGGTTGGTAGCATCGGCGCCCGTAAGGGAAAGAGATTCGAGCTGCGCGTGGGAAAGGCTGGCGGCAATAAAGTGGTTTTTTTTTATTCCTGCGGTGGTCTCAGGTTCAGGCCCAGCCGCAATTTGGAAAACTCTTGGAGGGCATCCCTCCCCCGTCAAGGGGTCCGGCGGCGGGCGATTGGACAGGTTAAACTCGGGGGATGGTTCTCTCCGGCTCCAGGCTAAAAGTAGGCAAATGCAGAACGGGTGTGGCTATAGAGCCTCGCCAAATCTCGGACAGCCTGGCTGGTTTTATTATTAAACTAGAGCCGGGGTGGGAAGGGAAAAGCGAGGACGGGATCATATGTTGGGTGGAGGGTGAACGATCTTTGGTTCGCTATGTATGTTCGAAGATATTTTTGCTATTTTCCTATTCTCTTTTAATGTAATTTTCAAGGTACATACGAGTTCACATGCACTTATTTCGGATCCTACGGGCAAGCTGGTTTTGCGGGGTAATGCGATTAGAGTCGGGAGTTGTCAGGTCTCTAAACTCCTAACGGGGCAGACTTGCGGTTGTCTTCATAACGTATTTCCCTTTCTGGCAAAGTCGAAGTGGAGAACGAACCGTGTAAGTGAGAAGCCAGTGAGACACCCGTGAGAAACCAAGTTTGACAGTACACAACCTCAACGACGACTCCAACGTGTGCCTGTGTAGGTACCTCTTACTTGTATGCCAGAAATAGAAACGACACCTACGTAAACAGTCCATCCTTGGACATTCTGGAACCTCGGTTAATAGATTGTGTCTAGCACCTACAGACACCTAAGCCTTTTTTCGTTGCTAGCTCGTCTGCGTTCATTTAGATAAAGTACCACGAAGACGGAAAACCTGGGGGCCGCGGGAGGAATTACAACCAACTGCTCGTCGAGTGGCTTTTCTGTAGGGCTGCGTCAGTTATACGACGGCGGGAAGATCCAGGCTGGCAATCCAACCCAATATTCCTCCTAGTTGGGATCAGTCTTTGTCAATATCAGGTAATCAGTCCTCGGGGTACAAGCGGACGACGCGTAGTGGACCCGGATTGGCTCGGCGCTCCTTGCTGCTGAAGTCTCGAATATAGTATCTCGGCAAGACATAATAGGGAATGAAGGAATCCGAGAAGTAAGAGCTTTCTCTTTGATGGTGTAGGTACTGTACATGTAGAAAGTCGGTAGCAATAGGTGGCCTTTTAGAGTTGGGGTTCGTGTTCGGGATGCGAGCGCGGGAGTAACCTTCATTGAGGTGCCCTCCCCCCTAACAGGCGTGATGGAGGGTGAGATCAACCAATCAAAACTCGTACAGCCGCTGATGCCTTCTTAGTTGGGAGCTCGCCCCGAGATACTGACAAGGCTGTACTAGCAGTATGCGAGACATACAAAATCCCTTCAGCTTCTTAGCGCAGTTGTGTTATGATATGTGGATGTGTGTGGTGTGTGGTGTGTGGCTGTTTTTCCGAGTAGGTGACCGTAAATAGCGATATGCGAAATCGGCTCCCGTGTTGCCGCGTCTGCGTCGTCTGCACAACTCCGTCTCTTATCGTCGGTCCAACG
This sequence comes from Hypoxylon cercidicola, assembly GCA_022578845.1. Lineage (NCBI taxonomy): Eukaryota > Fungi > Ascomycota > Sordariomycetes > Xylariales > Hypoxylaceae > Hypoxylon > Hypoxylon cercidicola. The sequence continues at coordinate 123,490 of MU399506.1, forward strand.
TCCAACATCCAATGTCCAATGCCATTATGCACGAGTCCAAGATATCATGATTAAGAGGTTGTCTAGATTCGTCTAGCTGAGATAGACGGGTAGGGATACGAGTGGTTGCGAGACCCCGAAGGTATCGAATCGAATCCAACTTACATGCTGCCATACACTCATGCTCATGCTCATGCTCATGCTCATGTGCATATACAGATTATGTACTCTCTCTCTTGACAGGCATGCATGCATGCACACATACAGCCCCGCATCGCTTCTGCCTCCTACGGGCTATCACAATGAATCTATGGCCTGATTCCAAGCGCGCTAAGCTTTTCCCCTTTCTCATTCATCCATCTTTTCCTCGTTTATTACTCCGTGCTCGCAGCCTACCGTCTTTTGCTCACGAGGCAGACTGAGATTGAGACCAAGACATCACCGCGCTTCTTTGCGAGCCGTGTACTCCAGCCACTTATGGACGTAAGAATCGAGGCTTGTCACCCATCCACTACGTATCCTTGCATAGGGTCCCTTCCCGGGGGCTATCGCCGGCTCTTCGTCGCTGAAAACAACCCCTTGTCATCGAGTCGTTTATCAAACGGGATGTAATTGTACATCAGCGGCTTACTGGACGGCCCCCCCCCCTAGCGATCAATTCGTTCGCGGGTACGGGTACCTGCTTGCATGCGCAAGCAAGCCTCGCGGACCTGAACGATTTGCAAGCCTATTGATCTCTTGGGTCTTGATAGCTTCCTAGCAATCCAAATAGCTAGCAACTCCACCAGCGAGAAAGCTCGCAGGATCCTGTCTATTTTCCCCTTTGCAGCAGATCAACTCGTTGTTATGGTCGCTTCTATTAACATGCAGCGCAGGCAGCTGCAGTTCGGTACAGCTGGTCTTGGTATCTAATAATTATGCACCCCAACTTCGCAGGCTCAAAGCAGCGTAGTCCGTCATTTACTCCTGTCCTACCTGACATACCTAAATGCGTGCCCCGAAATATACGTGTTGCGTCATGCCGTCGAGATGTGGCACAAGGCCCTGATCACAAACGGAAGGGAAATTCTCGACCGTCCTGAGGCGGCACAGACGGTGTCGTACAGAAAATGGCGCGTCGGCTTGTCCCATGATTTGACGATGCCGTCGACTTGGCTACTCGATCGGGGCCTTGGCCAAAGCTCCAGAGGTACAGGGCAAGGGCTAGGCTCCGCTAGCGAGGAATATCAAATCCTTCAGTCGAGGATCAAAAAAAGGGTCGTAGTTAACTGGGCAGCTGCCGGGCTAGCAAGGCTGTGTACATATGTATGTGTGTGCGATATGTGCAAGCAAGCGCTGCTAGATCGTGTTGCAACCGACTAGGTTAAGCGGCCGCTGGCGATCTTCGTTCGAAACGGAGTCTGCTGGCCGGCCATACTGCCTCAAAGAAGGCTAGCTCTTAGAACTGACAGCCAGACGCGCATGCGGGTTTCTTGTCTTACTATGTACATCCAAGCCACCTTGCCTCTCGTTGCCTGCTCCCGCTAAGTTAGCTGATTCGACGGAATATCGGGATAGCGGCAAGATTTGCCAGGCCACGGGCTATCTCGAGCTAGGAGAGTTATAACCTAGCCGTCGATGATTGAATTCGTTTCGAGATGTTTGGATCTCAGAGTTCGCGATGTATTACTCCAACTTTATTGCGTATCGCGCTGCGTATCATCACCAGACCGTTGCTATACGTACACGTTTCACAGCTACATACCCCCCCGGACCAAATGTACACTGTACTGCAACCCCGTAATCCTTGCGTCTCAAGTCGGCCTCTTTTGAGGCTTCTTCTTTTATCTGCCGCGATCTGATCCGCAGTATCTCCCCACTTCTCGTCATCAGTCGATCCAACCTGACGAGACCTGACGCTTACGATGCCTGTTGCGGCCGCGGTTCGACTTTTGAGGTTCGATCCTCTCTGATGCGTTTGTACCAAGACAGCCAGCGTTTTCTCTTTAGGGACATAGGTTACATACGCCCCCCGTACAATTGGACGGTTGAAACGCGGCACGGGGCAGGGCATATGTACGGTGAACCCCCACCAATCCTTTGATCTTGGTTATGAGGTTACCATCCCGTATAGCGACGGCAATCTTGGGGAACAAGCTCGCAGGCGCAGGCGCAGGCACAGGTACGGCAACCGGTTTTGGTTTTGGTTTTGGATTCTGTTTCGTTATTACGCGCAACACACCGAGTGACACCGAAACTAGCTCGTACGGATACTAGTGAATCAGTGACCTGAATGTTTACACGCGCTTGTGACTCGTACGAAGATTAGCTGCATCTCCGATAACCAAGAGCTCTTCCCACCCGACCAGGGTTCGCGAGTCTGGTTCAGCATATATTAATTCACCACATATAGGCATTATAACCCGGCCCCTTTTAAGATCAATGGGCTGTGGGCTTGAAGCTTGGGGTGATAATCTCGGGTCGAGGCAACCCCCCTCACGCTTTCACGAGCAGCCCCCAACCAATATCATCTGTCATGATATACCGTAGGTATCAGGAATTGCCCTAATCCATCCGTCAGCAGTCGTTAATCGTCAAAGCAAAGCCGCACTAAGCAAGGACCAGCCGGTCAGAGATCCAGAGATGCGCTACTGTAAGGAACGAGCTTGTTCTTAATCCGAGCTCCTTTTCGCCACATCGAAGTTCGAAACGTCTTGACCGCTTCATTTTTTTTTTTCGTCGAGACTACACGAACAAATAATAAAAGAACAAGCAGGCTTCTCGAACCAAACTTTTGGTTCTCTACCAGTCCGGAAATAGGACAGACTTTGTCCTGTTTTAGTCGTTGATAACTGATATCAGGCTCCACATCCGCACCATAGGTACCCGTAATACCATTAGGCACACCTTCAACCGGCTGGTGGAGCCCTACTCGTGTTGGTTTAGGATGCGCGTCCCAAGTTGATATGGACTCGAACTAAGCTTAGTGAGCCTTTAGTGAAGCCGCCCTTGAAACTTTTCGAGGCCATGGTGCGGGATGAGGAATCAGGATTCAGACGGTCAGGGGAAAAATGTCGACTGCCGTGAAATGTACCTAGGCAGGTTTGGGGAGACTCGAAGCAACCAAACCATGTGGTCTGGTAGTTGTGGTTGTGGCACATACGCGCATTTACGTATCTTGAGCCTTGAGCCGTCCTACCCCCTAGGGCCCTGCTGCCCTGCTGCCCTGCTACGCCCCTACGTTGCGGCGAAATACGACTGTATCTATGACACTTCTGAAAAGAGAGAAGGAAAAAATGTCCGGTAACATTTCCCCTGACTGATTGTTACCAACCTGGTCCCTGTCAGCTCTCGGCGCTCTGCCCAGGGCCAGCCAGCCAGCCCTGGTCCCGGTCGCTCTTTTGTGGAGGATAGACCGACAAGGCTAGCCTACCATGATTTATTTACCTAAATCGTCCTCAATGCTGGTGCTAGTTATCTAGCGCCCATCTACCGGCTTCATTTCTACGGGATCCTGGCCCTCTTTTGACAGTTCCGTCTTCTATTCGAGCCGGCCATGTCCATGTTGATATAAACACATAATGGAACTTACATATAGCTGTCGTTATATCATCGTCGACAGATTAGGAAAACAACTGCCAACGCTGAGGAGGGTCAGTTAATATCCCCAAACCCCGAAAGCAGCCTCTTCTTCCCAACAACTCGTCTAATCTCTTACCGTCTGGTCTGCATTCGCCATTGTGCCACTATGTAGCAGGTAATAAGAAGCTTAAAGGAGGGCTGCCAGCTCGTCACATTGGGAATCGATATCACCTGCATCGCTTCGCGTGAGAAGAAGAAAAGAGAAGAAGCAGGCTTTTTCTATTTTAGAAACAACACTCCCACATCCACACCCACACTTACATCTAACTCACATTGACACATACACACACCCAATTACGGGATCCAGCCGTCGAATAAGGAGCGATCGCGAACCGCAACCCGCAAGCGAAAACTCCTCGAAAAGAAATTCGATAGGGCGCGGGCGTTGTATCGTAGGTATTGTAGCACATAACGTACATACCATTCTATGGCTTGAGTAAGCCGGCGGGCGCATTTTGGTCATGATTCTGCAGCTCTTTATTAGTGCCGGCATAAGTGGTCGTTTCTCTCAGCATATCGCTTCCTTCTGATCAACCCAAGTTCCTCCAATCAGGGGCCTCAGTCCGCTATTCGACACGGAGCTCCATAGCTTGCAATGCGGCTGTTGCGCCGAGCACTGTCGTGGGATGCGTTGATAAAATAGAATAAAATAAAAATATGCTGCGCTGTCCTCTCCGACCTGAGGTACTTTTGGGGGCGAGTTTCTATCTCCATGCTTGTGCTCGTCACTCGAGCCTATCGAGTCCTACTAGTATCGAATGCTGTGGTACCTTCTGTACCCTCTGTACCCTCCAAGAGCTTCGGAGGACCATGTAAGTGGCGTGCCGGGATGTTCAGCGGTGGATCTCTTTGCTAGGCACGCTGATCCAAATCGGGAATGTGCTGAATGCGTCGTGATCTGTATTGCTGTTATCCTCCGCATTTTCAGGGACCTAGAACTACGCCACTCGCCTTTGCCAATATTTACATGTCAATGTCAAAGCATGTGCAAAGGAGGACTCGTGAGATCGTACATGGTTCTTCATTCAGCTCATCGCATCATTGCCTCCGTGCGTCCACTCATCTCCAACTCAACTTGACTCATCTTCCCTTGAGCTGCCGAACTCATAACAGAAACTCGCCATGACAGCTTTTTGCATTCTCTCATCTGCACTCGGCCCACACCTCTCCTCTTCCTCTATGGCAATTCGACAGTTGAACATGCCTCATCTCGGGTCTATCTCGCAATAAAGCCGCCAGGAAGAAAAAAAAAAGAGATAATCGGGCATGCAAGCGAAATTCCTTGATATTGGCATCGTCTCTCACTCTATTGCCTTTCTATCTCCAGTTTCGGTTCGTGGGCCGAGGAGTTGTCATATCATTCCCTATATCAGGGAGTCTGCTATTAACAAGGCGGCGAACTGGTTAGCAGCCTCCTCTCCTTCGAACAATACTGAGGGTGATAGATATCTGGTACGAGTACATGACGGCCCTGTTGCTGCAAGGGTTCCATAAACTTATGTGCGCTTTTTGCGAAGCGAGCTTACTGGATCCCCGCCACGCCCCCCTGGTCGCCTCGCCAGAGACGCAATCTCGTGAACCGATATTTTACTGTACCGTAATGTCTGCCACCACCTCCCGCCCCCCTGCCCGCACCCCATGCCCAAGTTCGCGCCTTTCCCTTCTGGCTCTTCGTCGGCGGATATGTCCAACGGTCTTTCTAGAAAATAGCGGGCCCCCTACTCTACGTACCTAGCAAAAGCCGTCGGAGGATTTCCTAACTAATCACTGACCCTGACCTCCCTGTTGGGGGCCAGGGCCAGCATTGGATAGACGGAGCTGCGTGGAGGGGCTTTCTTTTATTTTGGCAAGGGGCCATCTTGAATGGCTCTCGAGTAGTTTAGCTTCTTGTCGATAGAACCCCCGTGCCTCCATATGATCCATGCTCTCTACATCTCTACCTGCCTACTCCGTACCCCCTCCATCCACTACACGCGCACGCCTCCAGCAGGAGAAAAAATGCCTTTGCCGTCATGTTCATCCACAGTGGCTAGGCCCGTTTGCCGGTGGGTGTTGGAGGAGGGTAGGTACATAGTACCGCGGAGCCATGTACCATACATACCATACCTTTTGGCCCCCTTGTCCAAGGTCGGCAGACAGATGAAAGTTATTATGGGCCTGCCGTTCGAATGTATTGCCCAGTACAGTACGATCTAGCTAGTTTGCACTCGCGACTTTATCGACATATCCTCAGCTCTTTTCTCATTCTCATAGTAAAGTTGTGACCGAGTCCCTTTCTGCAGCCGCGAGGGTCAACCAGCCTAGTTTGATACTACGCGTGAAGGTAAAGAATCTAGTTTCGTCGTCTTCCGTCCTTCTATCGATTCGTGTTCGTGGTCTGGCGATAAAAAAACGAGCCGCTGTTGATAATGCCCTGTCTTTATCAACCAAGTCCCGGCCAGAACTCGCGAAGCCCTGTATCTTCCCCCAGCCAGATCGCCATTAGCTCCGTTCTCCTTCCCAGTCGGGCTGCATGCACTGTACTCTAAAATCCATGTCAGTTGTACTAAAAGTCTCTGTACCAGACCCCCAAGTCGCGTCTTGCTCTCTCATTGACTGCCTCTGGACCTGGACCTGGACCACCTCCGCTTGGCTAGGACCCGTTAACCGTTAAACGTGCCCCCCCAGGGTAGTGGATAATGCCGTCTTTCTGCACAAAACAGTCCCCTCAGAGGCAACATCTATCCTACCGTATCCCGTTCCATCCCATACAAGTACACTTCGGCCTGCAACCTCACCTTCTTTCAACGTTCACTTTATTCTGACCTCACCTACCTTTACAAGGAAAGACCTCTTCTACTTCCCAACCAAGGTGTTTACCTCTCAGCAAAGAATCTGGACCTGGCGGAACTAGTAGTTGGAGCATCAAGCCATATTTGACGTGGGTCTGATGTTCTGAGCAAGAAACGGCTTGCTTGTCTAGAGAGGGGGAATTGAAGAAAAAAAAAACAGGAGAAAGAGTGTTAGGTTGAATCGCCGGCGGCGCGCGAGGAGAGGTCTTGGGAGCCGGCTGGGACACAGGTTCCCATGTCAGCCACAACGACTTTGACGGCGACCATGGCAGAGTTGAAGCCGGAGCCAGCGCATAGTAGTCTTTGGTCGAACTATGGCGGTGGTCCGGTGTCCTTATCAACTCGATACCCCAACACCATGGAGTCGAATCTTTCGCACCCTTCGACGACATCGTCACAGCATCAGGTGCGGCCACGAAGCAGCCACCCGACTATCGACCACCCTTACCCGTACCCACGATACCCGCAGGAGGAATCGGATGGATTTGACAGATATCCACAGCCTTCTTTAACGCAACATCACAGCTTCCCTAATCTCAAGAGGCCGCATCAGCCTGGAGAGCACCCGCCCTATCAGGAGATCGTGCAAGATCTGAGAGACGACGGGTCTAAACTTACCGTTAACCATGACCACAAGCTGCTCTCTTTCCGGAGGGTCCAGGACAAGCACACCATCGTGGACCAGCACGGACGAATGCAGCAGCTCGAGCTGTCCGCGCAGCTGCACGGCATGTTTTTCCTGTCGGAAATGCCGTCGAGCACGACGGACGGCGCGATTCTGCAGCCGGAGCTGACGTGCTACCGAAGGAATCTGTTCCAGATCAGCGGTTCGCTCATCACGCCGCGAGGCCAGCTATCAGTAATCCTCCCTGAAACGGGCGAAACTGTTCCCGTGAACAGCACTGAAGTGACTATCTCGGCTATCGAATCCGTGGACGGCCACCCCGTCCGACTCATCGTCATCCCCTGGAAGACGCCGCCGCCGAACTCCCCGGAACTACCGCAGACCCCCGATCAGGAGCCGCCATCGCTACCGCTGATTCCTTTCCCGGATGACGGACAGGAGGCGGAGGGCGAGTATGCCGTCTACCCGATCGGATGGAGACGATTGCAATTCAGAATGTAGGAACCCCTTTGTTGAATTTCTCTGCTTGCCCCCACCCTCTTTTGAGGCGCGAGGCGTTGGTTTTTACGTATTGACACGCGTCTCGCAGAGCAACGGCGAATAACGGCAGACGGAAAGAGCTTCAGCAGCACTTCGTGCTGCACCTCAAAGTAGTGGGAACATTAGCGAACGGGTCCAAGGTGGTCCTGACGGAGTCTACGACGGCGCCTATCGTGGTGCGTGGGCGAAGCCCGCGGAATTTCCAGGCCCGAAAGGAGATTCCCCTCCTGGGATCGAGTGCGGGCTCGAGAGGGCAGGCACTGGTCGAGACGGGGTTGGGTATCGTGGCGGGCCCTCTGTCGGTGAAGCCCCAGGACCCGAAGATACGGGGACTGAATTTGGAACTACCGAGGACGGCGTTCACTTTCAACGCATCGAAGCTCCCAGGCAGCCCGATGACGATGAGGTCCAAGTAGGTCTCCTTTTTTGTGCAGCCCTGGAGACCCTAAAACGGCTCTGTAATCTCAATCCCCCCTGGATGACGATGTAGAAGAGAGGGGAGGAAAAGAGTCGACGAACCATTCCGATTTTTTCCTCTGGTGACCAATGCTGACAGAAGTTCAAGTTCGTATCCTAGTTGGAATCCCCCGAGCCAATTGCCCCTATCGGGAATGCCCGCCTCAGCTACAGCCAGCTATCCGCCGGCGAGCATACCCGCCGACTCATACCAGAAGATGCCGCTCTCGGGGTCGTCGAACTTCACGCAGGAGCCGCAGGAGATGCCGATGCAGACGTCCATGCCGTCGATGCAGCTATCGCTAGCGGCGACGGAACAGCAGCCGCCCTCGATCCGGACGCAGTACGCGTACGTCCAGGGGACCTCGGCCCCGCCGCAGCTGTCGGTGACGACGACGTCGATGGGCAGCAGCTCCGACCACGGCAACCTGAGCGTGCCGCGGTACGTGGACTCGAACCCGCGGCCGGCCAAGAGCCCGCGCCACGGCAGCCACCAGTCGGTGCCCAGCAGCAGCTCCATAAGCAACAGCAACGACACGTCCGAGTACAGGTACGGGCCCTCCCAGTACGTGCCCGTCAACAGCAACTCCAACGAGCTGAACTCGGCGTCCACGTACAGCGCCGAGAGCGCCGGCGGCGGCGGCGGCCCCGCGGGCCCGTCCAGTGCCGGCGGCGGTCCGTCGTCGGCAGGCGGCCATTCCCAGCAGCAGCAGCAACAGCAGCAACAGCAATCCCAGTCCCAGCAGCCCCCGCCCCGCGATTACTACCCCCCCACGACGTCTTGGACGACGACGGCGGGCGAGCCGAGCAGCGCGACCGTGCACTCGTACCACAACAGCGCCGGGGCCGGCAGCGAGAGCAGCCGGCCGTACGCGTACCCCGGGAAGAGCGACCACCCGCCGCCCGCCGGAAGCTACGCCTCGACCCTGAACCACTACTCGTGGAGCCCGTCGTAGACGGGGCCGCGGCGCTCCGAGAACACGACGACGATTCTCGTTCCCCACCGCCGACTGCGTAGTCGACTAGACTGGCGCGGTTGCGTGCATACGTACGTACGACGAAGACGACGTATGTGAGGAGGAACGAGCGGGGCGGCAAAAGCTCCCGTTGCGACAACAGAACAAAAAAAATTGCGCGACGTTTATACCGATGTCGCCTGTATAGTATTTTTTTAATGAAAACTTCAATTTTATGTTTTCCTTTTTTTTTCCCCAAGATATCAATCAACGTGGTGGAAAGAAAAAGGGCCAAAAGCTGTTTTCGAAAATTCCTCCGCATTTGTCCCTTCACGATGGAACTTGTATCAGGGCTGGTGAAGAGAGAGAGAGAGAGAGAGTGATGAAGGGGGGGGAGGAGAAAGATGAAGGAATACATGGGGTCTCCGTGTAAACCGTGTTGGAAAGAAAGCTATAAAAAAAACCACTTGCCGTCGTGGTTTTTCGTGGTCGTTGGGTGATCGTGTATCTGGTGGTTTTTCCTCATATCGATACTCATTCGTTTCGCTATCAGCGAGCGCGGTCCTCTCTCCGCCCCCATTCTTGTTTGGATTAGCATACACACGCAAACACACGCACGGAGACGGGTCGGCATTGAGATCTCCGGAGTTGGGTTTTCCTGTTTTCTCCTACTTTGTCATCGATTTTTCTGAGTCGGAGATCCTCCTTTTGCTGCTATATTCGATATCCCCCCCCTCGTTCGTATCCATTACCATACAGTACCATCGTCGTTACCTTGTTATACAATATGGGGCAAGCGAGCAAGGCGGCCACATTGTTCATTTTGTTTGTTTTTAGCGACTGGAAACCCATTGTGATGCTGTAGGCGGGCTGGAGTGGTTAATTTGTTCGTCCTTCCGTGTTCCGAGTTAAGCGGTGGAGAGAGAAGGAAGCGCATCCCCCCCCCCCCCCAATATTATTATATCGATCTTCATTCCGAATCTGTGTATAACCTTTATTCTCCGCCCAGGACGATCGCATCTTCTGGTCAAAGACAAGTGATTTGGATACGAGACTGCTGGAAGGCCGACTCCTTTCGAGGTGATGCTGTACGCGGGCTCTAGTGCAGTACTTTTCTGCCCTTGACAGTTTACAAGAGGCCAGTAAATCCTGCGGGATAGACGGATTTGTTGTATGAAGCGAGTGGGCCGAATCGATAAGATGGAATGCTTAGAGAGACGGAATTTTTGTGTTCAGAAGTGATTTGTATAAGAAGCAGACGGAGAACTTACAGTCTTGATATAGAGTTCAAAATGTCCGAGACTTATTTTTCAGCTTTCAGCTGCCAGGGTTCATGATAGACTAAAAGTACCCGCCGGTCCCAGCTGAAGCATCTCATTTACCAGTTCTGAGAGACTATCAACTTCTAATATGGACTATTGGTTCGTACTAGTACTTAGCGGACTATCATGAGGGTCCATGATCTAATGAAGATATAGAAGAGATGAGTCGCGAAAGAACTAGGTAGTTTGGTGTTGCTGGCGGGTTACTGCATTTTCACTACGTGACACAAGGTGATAGAAGAAAAGTCGTCATTGAAATAAGCTGGAATAGAGAGGGATAAGAGCAGAATATATTAGAACGACGTAAAGAAGGGAGTCAGTCTAGTAAGCTCCTTGTATCTCGGGCCGTCTGCTTAGCCGTGTCAGAACCTGCGGGTAGCCGCTTCTTTTCATTTATCCTCTTCCCTTGCGTGAGACATGTTGACCAATGCGGTACTACTAGCTTCCCCATGGTGATACAAAAGTCTGCTACGACATATACGAGCTGGAGTTGTGCGCACAGGTTGAGTCTTGACTGGCTCTTGACTGGTTGGGTGTTAGTGGTGTTAGTGGCAGGATTGCGCTAAGATTAGCCATGTTCCAACGTGTCGGGACGAGAGTTGGCCATGCAGTGGACCATTGGCGAAACCCGTCTGTGGCTGGAAAAACGCCCCCATACCCCACTAAAGATTAAAGAATATTACGTGCCTTAGTTACCTAGGTACCTTCTAGGTAGGTATGTGGTCAAAGCTTGACTAACACCTTTTTCATTCTGATTCTGCCTCATCTAAGCAAGTCGCTCATGTTGCCGCTCATGTTGCCCTAGACTTAGACCCACGCCTATGATAATACAATGTTCGAGCTACCAGATGCTAAACGGTATGTAAATCCCAAATCCCTGTCTGCTCCCTGGTTCTACTATTAATAACGGCCATTGAAGAATTCGACGGGAGGATTTATATGATTCCGCCTCCGATGAAGAGACTGTGGAGGTCAACCAACCCGACCCGTCTCTACAGCAAAAATTGAATGCGCAACTTTCCGGATTGCTAGATCTCAGATTTACGGCAGATGGGGATATTGAAACGTGTCAAGCCCCTGAATCCGCCGAATCTCAGACGGGAGATGCAAACATAGACCCTGGAGATGACGGAGATGCTAAAGAGGTCGGAGAGGAGGTATTCACATTTCGGTTATTCCGAGACGAGGAACCATTACGTAAGGTAGTGCTGGAATCTCAGGATGGAGCAGGAAAGAATGGTGACGGCGCCTTTGCCATCAAACGGCCTATGTCGTACTATTTGGCCGGAGAACTGTCGCCTAAAACTGCCGAGGAATTCAAGATGGCCGCCGTGAGTGCGGACTATCTCCTGCAGGACGCCGGGAAAAGGCGCTGGGGCCTTGAAAAGCCGTGGAAGATCACGACTATTACTGTCACCACCAATAAGCGAGTAGCAGCCCCAGACAATCATACAAATCACGACTCGACTACTGAATCGAAAAAGAAGAAAAGGCCGGGTAAGAAACGAAGGATAATTCTGAGGGTTCGAGAGAAGGCAAAGAAGGAACGGGAAGAGGCTGCGAAGCGACAGGTAGTTGACAAGGAGGAGCATTTGAAAGAAAAGAAGAAGAGACTTAACAGGGAGAAAAAACTGAAACGAAGAGCTAAGGAGAGAGAGAAGAAGCAAGGTACGAAAGGTAGCGCAGCTTCTGAACCGAGCAGTAGGGACGGTAGTCCAGCTAAGGAGTAGGGTGACCTATCTGATGAACATAACACTTACATTTATCATTGACATTGATTCTTTTGATAGTGTCTACCGTAGTGGAGGAGGGGGATCGCGGAAAAACCAATGTTTTTAAAACATCCTTTCCTGTATATACCAACCATTCCGATGGGAAGCAATGGTTGCTCTGTAAACAGCCATTGCTTAATCAACAATCATCGCTCGCCAAAATGGCAGTCCTGAATCCAACCCGGGGAATATGATATACCACAAGTGATAGGTCATATATACATTTAAGCGAGTTTAGCAGTTTTTGAGCTCGCGCCACAACTTAATCTTGCCGAGGCAAGCCACTAATGCACCCGATAAGGTACCTAACGTGCCCCTTGAATCTTCAACCTACATAACCTACCCACTCTCTGTTTGCGCGTCGTGTGCGCCAACATTCAACACTACGACGTTAAAACGATATATCTGGCTACCGCTCATTACGTCTCCTCAGAGAGATATGCGTGATAGGTATCCATCATTATGTACCCTTAGACGAAACCGCCTCCCGAACCCCACAACTCGTTGAGACGATGAATTCGCTGTGGTCAAGAGCTGCCGACGATGGCGCTGATGCGCCCAAGGCCCCGGTGGACGTGGCAGATACTGGTATTACTGATGTGGCGCAAGGAACCGCATCGACAAGCACGGCACCTGTCCGACAGCAACCTGTGCGACCGCCGCTCCAGCGAAACCAAAGCCAACCTAACCCGCCCGCCCAACCCCAGCCGACTAACAACCAGCCGCCTGATTCGCTGTCGCTCGCACAGCTGAGGCGTATAGTATCTGAATTCCCACGGTCCGAGGCTATTGCTTACGACTTTGAATATTCCGACACCGGCCCGCACGCCGAAGAGATTGACGAGTGGTTTGTCTACCAGTCCTGGCAGTGGCATAGGTTGAGCTGCGTTCGGGAAGCCTTTGACTCGCAATGGGAGCACGATTTTGCAGCAAGACAAGACGAAATCACCTGGGAGGAGGCAGACGTTGAAATCCGATGCAATTTCGTTTCGAAGGCCCTCGATGGAGTCAAGGCTAGCGACGCTGCTACTCGCGCTGCTGCGATAGGAAGGCTTACGTATCTCGTTCTGGGCCGATGGGCTGAGACTGCTGGCTCTCCCCCTTCCGATAAGCCAAACCCCCGTAGCGTTGCTTCTCCTTCCCAGCTTGCTGCGATGAAGTCCGGTGTCGAGCTCATCACCAAGCGGGATGGCATTCCTGTTATATGGGCAGCCTTGCGCAATGCATATGAAAAATTATGGTATATAGTCTTTTTTTTCTTACGGGCCGTATGATTCTAACCATTGCATAGGGTGGACGAATCTCTCAGGCCGCAAGGCAGTAGCTTGACAGAAGCTCAAGACGAACTTATGAACTTAATGACTATTATGTATATCACCATACAAGAGACGTTGAATGATCAGGATGGCATGGCTATGGTGTGCGACGAGCTTTGTAAGTACTGCAATGTAGAGATCCTCGTAGGATGTTTAGCTAAAAGCCATAGTGAAACTGGAACCTCACTTGACGGCATTTATGCTCACAGCTTCCGCCAAGCTGCGGTGGCAAGACGTAAACGTTGTACCTGTTGCTCAGGTACCATAACCCCTGATGCATTTCCTATACGCCGCTAATTCGAAATAGTCACTTTTACTTCTATGGAAGTCAATTCTTCTAGAATTCGGTGGGACTAAGGACATTGAAGATACCAAATTAGCTCTTAGAGAAACGCCTACAGACGACAAGGATAAAGACTTGATTACGGCTACGCCTCTGGATTATCACGTCTTCCGACAAGAGATCACTTCAAAATACCCAGCCTACGTACCCCCTCAACCAGCTATACCCCTGGAAGCAGATAATACCTCGCTCTTGCCTCCACTACCCAACCATCCTACGAGGAACAATGGCTCAAACGGTATACTTCCAGCACCTCCGGGTACGCAGAGTGGAGGAGCGTCGATTCTACATCAGCCTGTACACATCGCGACCCCAGCGCCATCGCCTCCACCGTCCCCTGCAGTTGGAGGCAAAGGAGGCAAGAAGCAGAATTACCAAACGAACCAAAATTTCCCGTTTATGTATCCACCACTAGATGCCACCAGCAACAGTGCAGGTGGCAAGGGGGCGGCTGGTCTTCAAGATTTCCTCGTCGGACGCAAGTGGGAAGGCAGCGATGTGCCTGCGTCTATCCTCGAAGCAGGCGAGCTGTTCTCGAAGCGGGTGCGGATGACCCGGGCCACAAGACAGCTATGGGAAGAGCGCGAGAAATTCCAGAAATTTGAGAGGGGATGGGACCCTTCTGACGACGACATAGAAGAGCTGGATCTAGACTCTTTGGCCCTCGGCGATGATGTTGATGACGACAAGATTCTTGAAGTCATCGAAAAGAGAGAACGGAAGGCCCGGGGAGCTGAGATTGACTATGGACCAAACCAGAACGTGAATCCACAAGTGAAGCGGCGTTTGGAAGCTATCGAAGCGTTCTACGTGAGTTGTTTTATCGTAGTACCGACAGATCATTGCTGATTATTGGCAGGCCGCTGCTTTACCACAACTGCAATCTTTGGTGATCGTTCTTATGAAGGGCGTATTGCTGAATGTCACTGCATGTATTGCCCTGCCCGCTAATAGCCAGCAGCAATCGGCAGTCGCCGGCGTCAACCAACCCCGCGTTAATGGCGGCCCTACCAACAGATCGCAGGACAACTCTATGGGGACTCACAGCTCGGCTAACCAAGACGGTACCGAACCTTCGTTGGAAGAGTTAGATGCTACGAGGGGTAGGGAGATCGAATCGAAAGCAGCGACGGGTATCATCCTCCTGCTCATGAAATGGCTCAAGATCTCGCGTAGGTGATCAGGACTTATCGCCGGCAAGAGTTTTACTAACCACATGACTAGACATTTTGAAGTTTGAGTACTTAGCACAGCTACTATTGGATTCTAATTATCTCCCTCTAGTTCTGAAGCTGTTTGCGCACCAGGACGTCCAGCAGGTAGTAGATAGCAAGACGGACCGCCTGGAAAACAGGTAAACACCCCGCCATCGCATGGTAGTCTTGTCTAACATGTTCTAGTTTCTTCCAGTTCTGTAACAATGCCCGTCCTATCGAAAAGGTGCAGGCGGAGCCAACGGAGATTGATGGTCCAGAAGAAGAAAGTGAAGACGATGCCGCACCACCGCCTATCAAGCGGCGACGATCACCCGAGCAAGTAGCCGCCGAAGGTAATGAATCTGCGATCAAGACGGAGGGTCAAGTCTCCACCCGTCCTGAAGTAGACGAATTGGGCTATCCAGTGAACCCTCTACCAAAAGAACCAATCACCGATTTCTCGCGGCGCAACTTCTTTGCCCTGATCAACTATCTGCGAATCATGCAGAAAATCTGCAAGAACAAGGCCCATCGCAATTTGTTGCTGGTGCAGTATAAGTCGTCTAACATCATACGCAAATCTCTCAAGGTGCCACAGAACGAGCTGCGATTGTACACGCTCAAGCTTTTCAAGAACCAAGTTCCCTACTGCGGCCGTAAGTGGCGACAGAGCAACATGCGCGTTATCACCGCGATATACCTGCACTGCCGCCCAGAACTGAGGGATGAGTGGTTAGCAGGCAGCGACGTGGACGCCGAGGTCGAGGAGGCGCTACCTCTGGAGCAGGCCCTCCGAAGCTTGACGCACTGGTTCAACGTCCGAAGATATCCCGACCAGATGGCTGCGGACATCAGGGAGGCGCTGCGGAACGAGCAGGACTTCTTCAAGCGCGAACTGGAGAAGCTTGATGTCTGGGGTACCGATGTCGGCCAGGCCGAGAACATGAATGCCGAGTGGGATCACCTGGGCCACGGCCCCGCATATAATTGACGAACCAGACCAGGTTCCTATCGGATTATTCGGGCTGTCGATGTTACGGTTACTGAAAAGCATTACCTCTGCTAGCAACGGCTTACCTAGCTACCCTACTACGTGTTATGGCTACGCCAACCAATGTTTCTATTAGACATGGCAAGGACTCCATGGATAAACATTGGCCCTATATGGTTGTACTCCCGCTACAGTATAGGAAGTCTCCTCTACGTGGTGGCGTGGATTATGTATGGACTTGGACCGCGGGTGCGCTGGTTCTGGTCGTACAAACGTTGAGTAGTTGATACTCAAGCGACATGACGGGATTAAAATGTATTAATACCAAAGACATGAAAGGTTGCGTGACGAGGTAACGTCACGTCACTAGCCAGCGAATGAAGAGAGCTCTACGGCATTGCTACGAAGAACTCGGGATCGTCTTGGAAACTTGCAGTAGACTAGAAACCGAATCACGAAGCGAAGTACTGGACCCGATAAGGGAGTATGAGTACATGCCGCGTAAGTAGAGGTGATGTGCTTAGGTAGACGATAGCAGAACCTATACGTGAACATGACAGGCCTATAATTTACGCGATGATATGTACGACGCCGACATGACCCCGACCCTCGAAGAGCCGCGCCTCGCGAACACGCCCCACCATGTAGATCTTGAAGCGGGAGAGGTGGGGGGTCTTCTCGGTTAGAAGAAGAAGAACCAAGGTCTGGTGTAACAGCGCCCAAGCCTCCAAGGGTTTGGCCGGCTGTCCGGATGCGGATCCGCCCCGTGAATCTATCGGAGCTTTACCAACTTACATTGTACATCAAGCTTAACCAACGTCATTTATCATTTTCTCGTTTCTATTCTCTGCCCTTCTTTTATCGACTTTTGATTCGATCAGCTCTGCATCTCGCATTCGGTCTCGGCGCGTCGTACATACCTACATACCCGTACATACCTACATACCCGTACATACATACCCGTACATATATTAGACGCACCAGTAAAATAAATACAACCAAGCCGCATATATAGGTACCTACGTACCGGCACTCAAGACATACATATACGCGGCAGCAGATCCATGTAGTAACGCTCAACGGCAACCGGACAGACGAAAAGGAAAAAGAGAAGACGAGAGAGAGAGAGAGAGAGAAGGAGGAGGCGGAAGGATGGTCGCCGACCCAACCGGCAAGAAGACGCCGCCGCTGATGGCGATGGCGGCCGGCGGAATCGCCGGAGGCGTCGAGGCCGCTTGCACGTACCCGTTCGAGTTCGCCAAGACGCGCGTACAGCTGTACGGCCACGAGGGCGTGCGCAACCCCTTCTACGTCGTCGCCAAGGTCGCGCGCGAGGAAGGACCGCGCGCGCTGTATAAGGGGTGTTCTACCATGATCGTGGTACGTACGTTTTTTTTTTCTTCTTCGGGATCTAATACTTTTGCTCTTCTACCTTTCTTCCCTCCTCTATACATTGTCATACCGTATCCATGAGCTCCAACGGTTCCTCTTCTTCCTTTCCGTGGTGGTAGTGGTGGTGGGCTATATGCGGCCGCGTTCGGGATCTTCAACATCAGGATACCGTCATCGAGACTTGCTAAAGGGAGGTTGGGGGGGGGGGGGGGGGGGGGGGGGGGGGGGCGGGGGCGGGGGGGGGGGGGGGGGGGGGGGGGGGGGGCT
>MU399506.1:141106-280004 GCA_022578845.1 Hypoxylon cercidicola
TTTCTTTTCATTGTGTTTTTGGGTGTTGGTTTTTTTGGTCGGGTGTCTGTTTTTTCAATATTTGTTTTCGGTTATGGTGTTTTTTTAAAAGGTGGTTCCCCCCCCCCCCCCCCCCCCCCCCGTGCGGCCCCATAGACAGAATGATCGTCGACCTGCCTACATAACGCATGACGCATGGTATGTGCGTTGTGCAGTATTATAGTGACGCCTCAGAGCAAAGCCGAGCACCTCCTACTCGATTGAGCGATAAGGATGGGTTGGCTTTACGGCACGAGCAAGCCCCCCTTTTCTACCACCCTTTTCTGCCAATGGACACATGCATATTTCGAGTCCTTGTCTTATAGGAAACGGTTTATGTTTGATTCGGCCCCTGCGGATGGAACACATCCCTCGTGTGCCTTGCATGTCTATTCTCGCCCACGGCTCTGCCCGTAGGCGGCCCGAGCCGTTCTCCCCGAACCCCCCTGACGTAGAGCACCCACGTTAAGCCCCCTACCTACCTACCTACCCACGCACATGCTTCACCATCACCACCTCGTATGTCTCAAACGTACGTAACCGCGCAGTCTCGCCTCCTTTCGCTGACACACGTCCCCTCGCGGGGCGCGCCGGCCAACAGGGCTCCGTCGGCAAAGACGCGGTACGCTTCCTGGCCTTCGACCTGATCCGGGGGCTCTTCGAGGACCCGGCCACGCACCGGTCCAGCACGGCGCAGTCGATCGGGTCGGGGATGCTCACGGGGGCCGTCGCGTCGACCGTGGTCGTGACGCCCTCGGAGCGCATCAAGACGGCGCTCATCGACGACGCGCGCACGGAGCGCCGCTTCCGCGGGCCCCTCCACTGCGTCGCGCTGCTGCGCCGCGAGCAGGGGCTGCGCCGCGCCCTGTACCGCGGGTACGTGACGACGACGCTCAAGCAGGTCGGCACGACGGGGTTCCGGCTGGGCTCGTACGCGGCGCTGAAGGACTGGGAGCGCGCGCGCGGGTGGGCGGCCGACGGCGCCGCGGCGAGCTTCGCCAACGGCGCCCTCGCGGGCACGCTGACGACGCTCGCGACGCAGCCGTTCGACACCGTCAAGACGAAGGCGCAGCAGGCGCGCGCCGTCGGCACGCTCGAGTGCGCCCGCGCCGTCCTCGCCCAGGACGGCGTCGCCGGGTTCTGGAGGGGCACCGTCATGCGCCTCGGCCGCACCGTCCTGGCCGGCGGGATCCTGTTCACGGCGAACGAGCAGGCGCTTAAGGTGCTGCGGGCTGTTTTTGGATGAGGGATGGATGGGTTACGTGTGACGATTTATTTGTCTTGGAAGGGTTTTCGTAAGCGATTGGCCGGCATACGTAGAGGGATAGATTGGTTATAGGCTTTGGTAGAGAAGTGTTTAAGGAAAAGGGGCGGCGGAAGGTTACTTGAGTTTAGCGTGTAATGTAATACAAGTGCTATATCAAGCTCCCAACGGCCGAACTCTGTGTACAGTGTGTTCTGCTCTTGTTCTATGTTCTATTGTTCGTATTAGAGCGGGTTTAGATGTCTCGAGGGACAACTTCACTTGGAGACTTGCCAGGCAACTACCATGCCTTCGTCGGCGTCGGCGTCGATCTCGATTTCCAACCCAGGACCTTCCATATCTATACTTTACAATGCCTAACAACAAAGCCACTCCGATGCAGAAAACCGGGGTATCATAGCAAACGTCATCCTCTATCCAGAGCTTCGCGACGCCATCCTTTCGATATAGTTCTTCTTTCTCTTTTCATCTCTCATTTCCCTTGAAACCTAGAATGCACAGACACAACAACGACCATATAGGCTCGACTTAACTCCCCCAAGTCTTTTTCTCATACCTCTTGTCTTCATGGTACCTAGCCTCTTCCCGAGCCGGGGCTTCAAGGGGGTGGAGAACGTGATTCGGATTCGCCCTGAAGGGGTGGGTGCGGATGTACGCGCTGACGTCGGTCTGGGAGGCGCAGGCGTTGATGTAGTCGTGGACCTGCGCGAGCACGTGGCCCCTCTCGTCCGCCTCGCCGGCGAACTCGGGGACCTCGACCAGGTTGTAGGGCTCGCTGCGGGCCTTCTCGGGCGTGTCGTCGATGAGCACGGTGTTGGACTGGTCCCAGACCTTGCCGGCGGCCGCGAAGTCCGGGTGGCTGGCGCGCACGGCGGGGTCCGCCCACAGCGTCGTCAGCCGCTTGTAGCACACCACGCGGCCGTTGTAGTCCTCGGCCGACAGCCCGAACCGGTCGCGGCTCCAGATGGCCACGATCCGCTCGCGCTGCGCCGGCGTGAAGAGCTGGTCGCACATGCGCTGCACGTTGTTCGGCTTCGCCGACGACCAGATGACGACCAGGAACGTCTCGAGGCAGTAGCTGAGGAAGGCGCGCGCGTGCGGCCGCTCCACGAACCCCGAGGGGTCGCGCCGCCGGTTCGGCCGGTACAGGACCGTCCCGTTCAGGTCGATGACCACGAGGATCTTGCGGGGCTGCGGCAGAAGGAAGGGGGGCAGCGACGCTGCGACGAGGTACTCGCGCGACGGTTCGGGGACGCCGCCGGACTCCTTGGACGGCTTGGCCTTGGGCTTTTGGCCTTCCTTCTTTTCCCTCTTGATGCCTTTTTGCGTGTTGTTCTTGTTCGTCATGTTGGGAACGAGGGGTCCTAACGACCGAGTAGGGTAAGGTGTGTTGAATTTGTTGAATGGCGAGGATTGGTATGGATAGTCGGCGGGATTAGTGATGGGCGTGCCGCTGGCGGGAGGTCGACGTGGTTGTGATGCGCCACCTGGGTGGGATAACGGAACGAATGCAGGCGCTGTCGCTCTGAGGGTTGAGTTGTGAGGACTGCTGGGGGGATATTTGTACGGCCAAGGCTCGTGGTTTGGATTCGTGACCAAGTTCTTCTTACGATCATTCTTTTTTTTAGGTGAAGCGCGCATGTAGTCGGGGACTCCGTCTTGTGAGCGCGAAAGTGTTGTTGA
Source organism: Hypoxylon cercidicola (assembly GCA_022578845.1). Taxonomy (NCBI): domain Eukaryota; kingdom Fungi; phylum Ascomycota; class Sordariomycetes; order Xylariales; family Hypoxylaceae; genus Hypoxylon; species Hypoxylon cercidicola. The sequence goes on from MU399506.1 coordinate 144,072, forward strand.
AGCTGAGAAATAACGTATCGCAGAGTTTTGGTTCCCTGGATGGGGTACTAATGATTGCTTGAATGCTCTCTTCGCAACATGGGGAAATGCAGTGCCGAAAGAGGATGTGCGCTGCATCGGGAGGAACGATACATATATAATTTATAGACCTCTGTTATAATTTATAGACCTCAATTATAATTTATAGACCGCAGTAATAATTTGTAGGGTGAAGGTCATGTAACGACTTTCCTCATCATCGTCAATTAAATTCAATGCCACAATGAAGACCCTTGAAGAAAAAGGTCCTTATCGATAAAACATTCCGTAATCTTATCACCACTTTTTTGAGGCTTGCATATTGCACTTTGGAGTTGAACTTGGAGAACCTACCTAGGTACATTTAAATTCCCAAGTTTTAGGAGCGATCTCGTAGCAATGCCGAAACTCTTCCTCTCCAAGAAGGATCCACCAACTCACAAGCGAAAAGCCCTGCTTGCGAATCTCCAACGTCAGGTGCGAGCAAGGAGGGACGAGCCAGAGCCAGATTCCGACGACTTCCTTGAAGAAGACCGAGGGGAGGGGAGTAATGAAGATGAAGAGTCCGAGGGCGGGGATGCTGAGGAGGTAGATGATGAAGAAAAGGTACGCACAAAACCACGCTTATCTGCGACAGTCTATAATCCAATATGCTAAGCAATCCTACAGTCTGGCTCCTCGTCCGAAGACGAAGAAGCAGAGGACCCCTCAGCCATCGCGTCGCAGATCTCTTTTGGCGCCCTAGCCAAGGCCCAAGCGTCTCTGCCCAACATACGGCGGAGAAAAGGACACATAGCAGAGGAAGAAGAAGTCGAGGACGAGGACGACAACGACAGCGACGACCAGCCCGAAACCAAATCAACAGAGAAACCCCGACTACCCAAACCACACAGGCTACACAAGCACGCACCGACCGAACAGACGAGCAAGCGACCCGTGACGCGAAAGCGCGAAGCCGTAGCGGTGCCCAAACGTGAGGCGCGGGACCCCCGGTTCTCCTCGGTCATCTCGTCGCGCCCCTTCGACGAGGACCGGGCGCGCAAGGCGTACTCGTTCCTGGACGAGTACCGGGACGCGGAGATGGGCAAGCTGCGGGAGACGATCAAGAAGACCCGGGACGCGAACGCCAAGGAAGAGCTCAAGCGCGCGCTCGCGTCCATGCGGAGCAAGAAGCAGGCGCAGCAGAACCGCGACAAGGAGCACCGGCTGATCGAGGAGCACCGGCGCCGCGAGAAGGAGCTCGTCAAGCAGGGCAAGAAGCCCTTCTACCTCAAGAAGAGCGAGCAGAAGAAGCAGCTGCTCGTGGACCGCTTCGAGGGCTTGAAGGGCAAGCAGGTCGACCGCGTCATCGAGCGCCGCAGGAAGAAGCTTGCTGCCAGGGAGCGGAGGGATATGCCGCTGCCTAGAGCCAGGCGGGATGCGGAATAAATATCAATAGGTAACAGAAAGAATTGATAGTATAAGGCTGGCACGAAGGGGCGCGTAGGCCTGCGATCGGTCTATTACAATTAAAACAAGATACCATTTTTTTTTTCACTATTCTATCCGTTCCTCGCGATGCACCGTTCTTCCACCCAATCCCTGTTCTCCCATAATGCCACATAGAATCTTATACACGTACAGAGGTGAGTTGGTACACAAGGCTTATATTCGTCCCTCTATCATACATCGAAATCGGCCTTCTCCAACGCGCGCTCGAACAGCTCGCGGCAGCGCACACGGCTGCCCAACCTAGCACACAGGAGAAAAGCGCCGCTGAGCTTGCGGTGCAGGCTGTAGGTCTCCTCGGGCGGGGGGCTGAGGCGCTCGCGGATCATGACGGGGATGAGGGCCTTGACGCGGTCGGTGATGGTCTGGTCGCGGAAGTCGTAGACGGCGGGCGCGGAGGCGAGGAACGGCTCGGCGAGCGTCAGGATCGACGCCACGTGGGCGTCGAGCATCGCCCGGCTCTCGTGGCCCGTCAGGTAGCCGAGGCGCTCGGAGAGCGCCGCGACGGCGCCGCGGTCGGCGCGCGACGCCGCCTCCAGGAGGCGCACGTAGCGCCGCACGAAGGCGGCGGGGTACTCGCGCGAGGCGCCGAAGTCGAGCAGCTCGAGCTTGCGCGTGCGCGCGTTGTACAGGAAGTTGGTCCAGTTGGGGTCCGTCTGCATGAAGCGGAACTCGGTGGTCTCCCGCAGGCACAGCCGCAGGATCTGCGTGCCGATCCAGTCCTTCTGCGCCTGCGTGAAGGCGCCGCCGGCCCGCGTCACCCCGACCCCCTCCATGAACTCCATCGTCAGCACCTGCCGGCCCGACGCCTCGGCGAAGACCTGGGGCACCGCGAACACGTCCGGCTCGTCCGCGAGCAGCTCCCGGTACCGCCGGCCGCACGCGGCCTCCCGCTCGTAGTCGCACTCCCAGCCGAGCTCCACGCGCGCGTTGTCGATCGTCTTGTCCAGGTACAGGCCCTTGGGGAGCATCTTGGACGCGGTCAGGAGCATGGACAGGTTGTCGAGGTCCGAGTCGATGGACTCCGCGACGCCGGGGAACTGGATCTTGACGGCGACCTTCCGGCCCGTCGACCGGAGCGTCGCGCGGTGCACCTGCCCGATCGACGCCGCCGCGATGGGCGTCTCCTCGAACTCGCCGAAGAGGTCGCGCCAGCCGGGCCCCAGGTTGGACGTCAGCACGCGGTCGCGCTGCCACGCCGGCATGTAGTCGGCGCGGTCCTGGACCCGCTGCAGCACCTCCTGGATGGGCGCCGGCAGCATCTTGGAGTCCTGGAAGCTCATCACCTGGCCCAGCTTCAGCGCCGCGCCGCGCATCCGCGACAGTTTCGTCACTAGCCTCTCCATGTTCCCGGGGCTGAATAGCACCGAGCCCTCGCCGCCGTAGCCGAGCCCTCGGCTGAACCCTTCGCTAATGGCTCCCCCGAGCATCCCGGCGGCTAGCCCCCCGTAGTTCCACAATCGGCTCAGGCGGGTAGCCGGGACCTTGGATTCGCGGAGGGCATAAGCTGGTTTGCCTGGCGCGTTGCTAACCATGTCTGCTGGTTCGGGTGATACGTCTGATGGTGATGATAGGGGTGGTGGTGTCTCTGATTCCGCTTCTGTTTCTGCTTTCGACAAGATTTCATCGACCATCCGAGCGTGCTCCTGCTCGGCCTTTTCTTGGCTTTGTGTAGGTGCCGCCTCTTTAATAGGTGACTCATGCGTATCTAGACCAGCATGTGTCGGGCTCCCATTCGCGGTTGGGCTTGCATGCGTCGCCGCACTCTCAGCAATAGGAGGTGCCGTCTGTGTTTCCTCCGCGGGGGGTTGGGCTTCTCCGTGGCCGAAGTCCTTGAACCAACTAGGAGTCGGTAGTGGAACATGAGGTCGTTTTCCCGCTATCGTATCCTTTTGCCCTTCTAGAATCTGCGAGCCTCGATTTGTGTGAAATATGTTGAAGTCCACATCTGGAGCAACGTCCTTTTCAGCTGTGATACTTGAATATGCATTTAATTTATTTGAAAGGGGTTGAGAGGCTAAAGTGGGTTCAGCATCGTTGCGTTTTTCAGCCTCACTAACACCTTTCCTCAGTTGTGCTAGAATGGCGCTTCGATCTGATTCGACCACCGAGTGATGCTGTATTGTTGCAACGTCATTCGGTACACTGCGCCGAAAGAGGTTTTTGTGTTCATCCTGCTGCCCGAAGGGTGGTGTTTCAACGTCCTTTTCGGCATTACTCTGCAGAGATTCCTTCAGGCTAGTCTTTAAACCCTCAGAGGTCGGTGTTGGTGAGTCGGGCTGGGACTCGGGCTGAGACTGGGAGGTCGCATCGTAGGATTGCTCTTTGCCACTATTTGGAGCCTTATCACTGGTGGCCGTTTCTGGACGGTTTGGAGAGGCGGTTAGACGCTTCTCTCTCAAGGACCGCACAATGCTTGAAGTCTGGCCATATCGATCGATCTGGCGAGCTCGAAGCTCAATGTGCCTCGATGCGACGGTCCGAGATGCTTTGACGACAGCGGCCAAATCGATGAGGATATCCGCGAACCTCATATGGACAACTTATAGTTAAGGCAGGCAGATATCCACCTCATCTCATTATAACCGCGGACCTCAAGATTTCACCGAGAAATGCTTAATTGATGACCGGATTATAGCTGACGTAGGTAACTCATGCATTGAAAGAGCTCGAAAAATTAAGACTTCCAAAAGCTACGGGTAAGCTTGTGCCACAGTGTGGCTGACGACGCAGCAGTTCACTGTGAGTACCTAGTTACGTAATCACACCGTTATTACTTATCACCTCCACTTCATTCTTTCATTCTTCAACTTCGCAGGGTACCACGTTTAGTTGTAACACCAGTGCTTAATGAAACGAGTTGAAGATTCCTCTATCCAGCGCGCGGGGTCTCTGGGCTATTGGTTTGGAATTCGACATTTCATATTTCTGTACCGGTATGCATCGATCTCTAAGGTGAAGTTATCATAGGACCTCGCATAATATAATGTCGCCCTATCCCGTTCGTCTTACCCATGGTATCTTTTACCTATAACGTAGAATGTGGTTGAAAGACCGGATAGTTCAACTTTTTAAACCACGTTATTTCTAAGCCCGAGATAGAATTCCTAAATCGATTCAGTACCAAGTTTCAGACTCCCCCTAATGTCGGTAACTATGCCTACACACCGAATGGAGCAGGCTGACCGCCAGATAAGGCTCGTCACCGTTTGCCCTGGGATTTGGTCTGACAAGATTAAATGCGAAGTTCATATCGCATCCATAGACGATTGTCCATGCTACGAGACGTTGTCGTACGTATGGGGCGATGAAAATAAGACAAGACCCATCAACGTGGATGACTAGATCTCTTAAGTTACTGAGAATCTTTACTTTGCTCTCCGTCGCCCTCGTCTCGTAGCGTCGCCGCGAGTTATGTGGATTGATGGAATATGCATTGCAATACCATGATGGGACGTATCTACTCTAACTGCCAGAAAGCCATTCTTTGGCTCGAGGAGGATCCAAAATCCCTTCGCATTCCCAGACACTCATATCCACCGCAGTCAAAGATTGCTCAACGAGCATTTAAAATGCTTCGGATCCTAGGTCAGTAAAAGCACATAAATGGGTTGCCCTGTTTCGTTGCCGAAGGACATAGCCATGATGAAGCGTACCGCCGATTCAGAGCACATCCTCGTTTCAGTCACCACTTCAATAGCTTAATAGCCATAACGCATCTTCCTTGGTGGACTCGTATCTGGGTCGTACAGGAGACGGCGCTCCCGAATCGAGTAGAATTTGCATTCGCGTCCGAGACCTGCCAGTACGAAGTTTTTGACAACTTCTTAAGAAACCCTACCAGGCACACGGATACATGCTGTCATCCCTGGTAAGATGAACTATACGATCAAGATTTGCCTGTGCAAACACTCATAGGCGCCGTGGGTGCCTTGATCTCCGTCCGCCAGTCGCTTACCAAAGGCGCCAAGTTCACACTCCTGGAACTTCACATAGCCAGACTTCCCCTTAACACTTGGGAGATGCATAGTACAGTACTAATGAAGTCTGTCATATTTCTGACGGAGTCGGGCAGGGTAGGCATGGGACCGGCGAACTGTCAGATAGGAGATAGAATCCATGCGATTCCTGGATCCAGAGTCCCTTATATTTTGCGGTTGAAGGCCCCTGATTCATCTGATGTAGGATGCGATACGGGCGAAGACGGAAATGGATCATCGCAGTATACAGTTGTTGGAGACGCGTTTTTGCATGGCATCATGGACGGTGAAGTAATAAGGGACAGCAAACCGGAAGATATCCGCACCATCGATCTCGTCTAAAGAGACCCTGCGTGAGATGACAATTCTAGGCACAGAATACACCACTGAATTTTTAGATTCTATCTACGAAATCCAATAATCAATTTGAAAGAATCCGCGAAGAAAAAAAAAAAAAAAAAAAAAAAAAAAAAAACTCATGTTGGCGACCTATATCAGTGGAGTATATGTAAGTGCAGCTCTACTTAGAAACTGCCCACGATCTTTGCAACATATAAGATACATCGTACCATATGTTACTCTTCTAGCGAAACCTTCTACGTGCTATACTCTTGGTTACCCAAAGCCTAGCTATCTGATTAGAAATGTATATATATAATCTTTACGAACCCAGTACATTTGACTTAACGAGACATCTTAGAGTATTCCTATTAGTAACTTAACTAAACGATTTGTTTATAAATATCATTTATTCTGGCGACCTCTTTTCATTACCAATTCATGATTCGGCTCAGTGGAGCGAGGTACATCGCTTGTTACCGAAACCTGTTTCATGAACGAGTTCGGCCCGGTGAGATGGTTCGATCCTACACCTGTTGGGTGTGTGCGGTCGAGTTGTTTCAGTTTGAAAGTCGATTCCTCTGTTTCGGCACCGTTTCCCGACGGGCATGGAAAAACATCGTAGTACGTCATGTGGTCAACGGATCTTCACGTAAGAATATGGCAAAGCAATGTAGATGTCAGGATATTTGTCTCTTCAAACTAGGTAGATCATCTACGACAGCCATTACCGTCTATATCACCAGGTTACAGTTTCCTATGACCCCTCCCTCCCGTAGTAGCCAGCCATCGTTGTTAGCCTCGTCTTGTCATATAGTCATCCTAGGAATACAGGACCTCCTTCCAATATACAGAATTCCAGCTAGTTCGCACGGGATAGGGAACGGCCTACAGTAGTTGGGGCCCCCATATCGCGAAACCGCCCCAAAAATGGGAGGCGACCCCGTATCTCTGATGGACGCCTGTGTATGCATGAAACTGTATATCCCTTCCAACCCCCTCGATGTGTTTAAAAGAACAAAAAAGTCCCGCCCGTGTCTGTCGTGGTATTGCACCAACCACACAACGCCTTTTAGTATACGAAGTGAATCAAAGGAAAAAAAATAAGTACAAGAGAACGAGCAAGGTGCTGTGCTATTGTCGTGCATATAACATGATATCGAAGGAAAGCTAAGGAAGGGATTTAGTCTCTTGGTCGAGAAACAGTTGTCTTTGGTGGTACATGTTGACGCGATCTTTTTGTCTATAGCCTCGAAAGCATGCGCAAAAACGATTGTCATTCATCTGATGAGTCTCAAATCCAGTCAGATGTGTTTTCTGCAGCACTGCTCGAATTGCCACGACCGCGATGTGGTGATGATGATGGCGATGGCGACGGTGTTGACGCGCCTTCCACTGGTGTAGTATTCGCCCTCCGAGGAACATTGAACCCAACTCCCCTCGGACTCGGTGTCTTTGTCTTCGTGGGGCTTTTTGGATTGTAGACAGTCGGACTCAGGGTACAGTCCTTCTTCTCTTCTTCGGGTTCCGCGGGCTCAGCAGGTTCTGTGGGTTCTTGTCGAACGTACTTGGCCAGCGAATCCCTTGGACGAACGTGAGCTCGTGGCGACGGAACGTTTAGCGCACTGGCAGTTGCGAGAGGGCTTGGCCGATACGCAATCCCTATATCTTCCCTTTCGGGGCAATCAAGAGTATACACTCTTTCAGTCTCCGAGGAAGGCTTGCGCATTGGCCCAATGTCGGCGATGTTTGAAAGGCGTAGACCGATTTGAACAGTTGCGGATGAAGCCATGGAAGAATCTCGTTTGTGGCGGCCCCAAACTTGGATCGACGGCGGCGGTCTGAGACTATCGTTATAGTCGTTGTTGAACGGAAAGTTAGGCGCGGTCACATTTGACTGAGGATAGGGATTGTAAGCTGTGGATGGTAATAAAGCAACTGAAGCTGTGTTGCTCTGATTCTTGCCAGGAAAGAGTGTGTAGGACGCTGAAGGTTTTCGGCTATGCGTATTGGGCGAGATAGAGAAGGCCACTGTGGCAGGCTCCGGGGCTTGCGGTATATCCGGAGCGTTGAACACTGCATTAGACCTCAATGGATCTGTGTCCCTTGGGCTGAATGGCGGAGAATTTCCAAGTTCCACGTCATCTTTCTCATTTACCAGGTTCACTTGACTTTCAGATTTCGGGAAAGATCCAGGCCCAGATACGGGCTCGAGCATATGGCCATTAAAATCCATACTGTCTATTCCCTTCGTCCGATCCGGATGTTTCGCTTGCTGTCGCTCATACTCGGCGAGTTTATCCTTAGGTGCAATTGTACCGATAGTGTTGGATCGAAGGAACAGGTGAAGACCACCTGTCATAAGCCCTGTGACATTGGCCACTACTGTCGAGACCATAGACAGTGTCAATCCAGGCTCTCCGTTATCATCCATCATATGCGGAAAGGTCAACGTAACAAAGAATGGTACAAGCAAGGCCTGTAGGAAGTCAGCAATTGTGCATCTCAAAGAGGTAGAATACAGAACATACGTTGGTTACTACTGCTAGGGCAAGGTAGTATACTGTTCTAGAAGCGCTAACTCGCTCAGAAGTTTCAATGGTGGAATACCGAGTGAGCTTTATGAAAATGATAACACTGCAAACGGCCAATATGACAACGACGACGAGCAGCAGAATGAAGCCCCCTTCGGCCCATTTGGCTACATACCAAAAGAGTGAAGCGAAGCAGAGGCTTGGAGGACGGATGAAAAAGCCGACCAAGCCAGTGGCCACGAGAAGGACCTTGACTATCACCAGGCAGATGACAGTAGTCCATTTGCCTCTCGAGGGAAACGGTCTCCTTCGAAGGGCTCGAGATGTGACTTCCAATCCAAAGACTAGTTGAATATAAGGCACAATGAAAATGGCTAGAATAAAATATCAGTATACTGGTTGCCGACTGCGGGTTCGAATACCGAATAATATCACATACCTGGCCACATGAATTGAGAAATCAAAGAGCACCCTGGAATGAATAAACCCTCTAGGCCAAACGATTGGGAGACGGCGAATATAATGCCTTGGACCGTGATGCCTAAAGACAGGACGAATGGGTACGTCTCAGGACCTTGAACGCAACGGAGTAAATTGATTCTTAAAAGAATTGTGAGCGTCATCATTCACGATTACGGATGACAGCCGAATAGCTTACCTTGCCTTGCTTCCCGAATTCGAACGTTTTGCCGACGAGTAACAATCGTAGTAAATCCCAGCTGCCGTTGCAAAAGCCGATACGATATTAAAGGCGGCGAGGATGATCGTTGAAGTTCGTATTGACTTCGCGGCAAGAAACTTGAACTGGTTGATGACGCCGAATGTCGAGTTGCTGTTGAAAGCAGCTTGAGAGAACCCATGAGAATAGTCCGACAAGCTCGTATTTCTCTGCCAACTCTCGCCCATACTACTCAAGCTATTGTGATCCATCTTGTCTAATAGCGTGAAGCCCGGGTTCGATGAATATCAGGCGAGGGCTTCGGGCCTCAGTTTCGCCTGTTGGTCGTAGGTCTACTCATCTAACGGAAAGAGGTGTCGAAATCGCGCTCGATAATACGATGTGACGATGGTCTACAAGTAAGAAGGGACAGTGAGAACATAAGATGCCATACAAAGAGCCAGCTCATAAATTAGGAAAAAGAATTCCTGAACCAGCAGATAGTAGGCTAAACCTGAAAGAATGGAAACGAAGAGTCAACGGTGGCCACGGGCAACGTTGGTCTCCTCCAGAGGAGATGGCAAATTCAGAAGAAGGCCTGAAAGAAGCGATAATAAGAGACGGACTCCTCGACGACCGCATAGAGGGTTGCAGTCTGGGCAGGTCCCACGCGGGCCAGATAGCTCCGGGTTCGAGCTTAACGGCTGGTCTTGCAGGTGGATCAAGGGTACCATCCATCATGTTACTAGTGCTTGCAGAGTCCAAGCTGGGAATCAAGAAGACGTGGGATTGGCTATAATTCGCCGAATGTGGCGATAATCCACACTGGTGAAGCTTCTAGCCATGTCAATTCACACGAGAAGAACAAGCCAAGTACCCTTTGGGACGAAATTCTAAGAGCGGTTAGGGGTCCAAGTACGAGGGAAATACCGATTTGAGGTTAGGCTGGTCCGTTCTCTCATCTCCAAATCAGAGATTGGTGTAGGGAAACGCGTACTACGATCGGGACTAGGAGGTCGGGATGAAGACGATGTTGTCAGAAAGCATTGAACAATCAAGGCAGATGAGGCAAAGATGGAACAGGTAGTGGTTTCGTCGTCCCTTGTCGCCTCGCTAAATTAACCGAATAAGGCTGGGACCGGGTTGGGGCTCAAGTGACTTAGACCCAATTAAGGACTGTATTAACCCGAGTTGGTCTAGCATGGAGTCGCCCGGGGCTAGGGGTCAGATTTCCCGAACAGATGCCAGACAGCCCCCTGTAACCCTCCCAACGTCCTCTCGAATCGACACCACACCATCACAGAATTCAATGTGACTTACATAGATAAGCCATTCGATTCTTTGTGCATCTCATCCACTGGTCTGAAATGACTGTTGCGAGTACTCGTGGCTTGAGGGCTCTGTGATTTATCTGGAGTTGATGAATACGAATACACTTGTAACAACAGATCGGCTGAGTTGCCGCATCTTTACATTGCATAGGTACCTAAGGAGCTTCTAGGTAATAGTGAAGGCAAATTTGAGATGGTGCTTTTCGGATCTGCGAACCATCCGAAGAACGTGCAAGGTACTTCTCGTGGCATCTGCTTGGCTAACTTCATTACCTATGCCGTAAGCGGTTGGTCTACTACTCCTTCTGGTGATGACCAGGTCTTGATGGACCCAAGTATTGATAGAGCCAATGGTATGAATTGTCTGGCTTAACAGCGATCATAACGGTAGCATCGATCGAACCCTAAAATATCATCTGTGCTTGTATCTCATGTTCCCCAGAGCTTGGCGAAGGTCTGAAGCGCAGCTCGTAAGAGATGGTGAGCTTGGACTGCGGAGGGGATGGGAACTCCTTGAGCTAATCGCTGCGAGTATGATACATGTAACCCACCAACTCGCGAAGAAACAGCTGATGCGTGGGGGCTCTGCCGGTAATCTTTCGGGCGAACGAACCTGAGTTGAAAACAGGTAGACGAGAAACTTGAGCTGAACTATTATTAAACCACGAAACGCAGACTCGCTGGAGGGTAGCAAAGCTGATTAGTCGGCGTCTCGCTTTTGCTCCTAGGTGGAAGGATGGTTCTAAGCAATGAAATCCTCCGTTTGCCAGTTTATACCAATACGTATGAAACAGAGTCATTGTTTGGCTATCTATGTATATATTATAATCACTGATGTTGACGTGGAGTGGGTAAACCCGAGTTGTACTACGATACTCTTGACCTTGGCTTACGCATGAATATTGCCATCGAGACAATGCATGTGCCAAGCCTTGAATCGATAGGATCACTCTCGGAACAATTGGCTAGTTCCTCACTCCTTGATATGTGATCGAGAAGCTGAGGACCTTGCCCTTGACACTTTACTAGGTTGGAAGGATATATGTCGATCCGAGATGATGAGGAGCACGGCTAGCATCGAGGGGTCCTAGGGGTCAGTGCAGAACAGATAAGGTGGCTTAAGAGAAGCTAACTTACCTTAGGTGGGAGAACCGAATCCAATAGCCTCTGGCTTCTTGACTTCTTTTATGATAACGCATTGTCACGTCCTCGAAGGGATCGGTCTGGATCTACCGCTTTGATGGATGGGTTGGTTGTGAAAAGGGGTACATCAACCTACTACGGCAGGTGATAATATAAGGGAATGGGATTCTGCAGCGGGCACTCGCTTTCCGTGTCTGAAGTTTCTAGAAATACGATGAACATGACTCTTAGTATAGTCTTATCACATATGTTTGTGGTGGGATGACTTCGATTTAGATGCACATGTGACCAACCCAAATGAAGAAATGAAGATATCGCGGGTCGCGGGGCAATATTGGAAAATGTACCGAGACATGAGCTGGAAGTGGAGGGGCATGCATTACATAATACGAAGACTTACGCACGTTACGTGAGACGCTCGGACCCTTTGGTACGTTGTAGTGGGCAGTCAGCCAAACTGCTTTCTCCAACCTGAACAACACATCCTGCCTTTTTGCCAACATTCAAATCAATCATCACCAGAGCTGTAGGTATCTTTTGCCGGCTTCTGTGTGACCGAATACTTGTCTTGCTAGGATAATCATATTTTAAGGCATTCTAAACTCTAATGACGTTACTGCCTCGGAAGCAGGAGGATGCGCACGCAAACTTGCGACCGACACCGCCGACTTCTACCTAAGTGTTGCATCATTTGATATCGTCGGGCTTGCTGATGCTCTCACCCAACTATCTACTGGTCTAGGGTCACTCTCTAGTTACTTGGGTTCGGTGCATCGACAAGTACCCAAATCTATCGCAACGAAATGTTTCCCAGTCAGATTATGTCGAACACTACCTAGGTATTTGGCCCAATTTCCCCTCACCTCCAGGTGACCGATTTCCGCCAAAACCGACCTGCGATCCGGCTTCCGATTGTATCCCAATACTATATGGGTTCCAGTCACGACTTCAATATCTTGATTAAGGGGGGGAAATGGTCGAACTTTCGATGAGAGCGGTGCGATATCTAAGATTCATTCGATAAAGGGTATATAAACCTTGGATCCCTAACAGTCATCCCATGGAACGAGCGATATCTGCTAGGGCCCCCGGGCATCATACCACCTACACCCCGCAAGGACCTCGGGAGCACCCTGACACTCAACCACTTTATCAAGATGTAGACAAGTTTCCCACCTGCATGATGATACTCTGCCTTGTCATCAGTATCTCGCCCCGCTGGCCTCTCACGAGGCTGTTACAAGGTGCCCCGATGGTGCACCCCTAACTAAGCCTCGTCTAGGAATGAGACTAAGAAAAAAGCACTATCCTATGATTCAACTTGGCTTGACCATCCTTCCCAGAAATATCACATAGCGCCATATTTGTTTGTATATGGATTTCTTTCCATCTCGAGGTCGTAAGAGATTCGGCTGGCACTTGCAGCCTGGATAAAGAGAAGGATGCGCTGAATTGAGTCGAGCGAATCTGCTAGCGATAATTCTCTATCGTGTGGCAGCTGAATTTGAGAGATGGGGAAGATGAAGACTTGGGTAATATTTCCCACCTGCAGCACATTTTTTGGAGTCTTCCACTTGCTCCTCGCCGTTGCCGAATTGGCTCCCAAAGTCAAATGCCAACCGGAGCCGCAGGTAATCAAACGGGTTTGCGGAGAGTCTATGCTATTAATTTGTTTTATAGGAAAATCTCTTGCTCTATTCCGAGAGGACTATCTAGCCTTGTCCGACTCGGAGCCCGGAGCCCTGAAGGAGCGGGAGGACGCAGGCATTCAACGCAGGTCGTCCGTCTTCCTGGGATGCCATTGCAACCTAACTTGCATTTATGTTGGGTAGGCAGGATAAACGATTTCTGAAGATGTGGGTATTTACTATGCTTGACGGTATTCGCAATGACAGCAGGTAAGGAGAAATGGGAAAATCTAAAGCTGGGAAAATATTTAGAGCATAACATCGTAGATAGCATGCTCGGTTTTGTTTTTTTGCTGTTTGACTCGCCTGGCCGTTGATGCTGGGCTAGCCGATACCTAAGCTTGGGAGTGTTGAGACATTTCCAAGCGTTTGCTTCCAGGTCGGGTTCGGCCGGGAGTACTCGAGAGACGGTCTACTCGAGTATGACGCGCTTCCGACTATTTCTATTTCATCCTATCTGGACGATGCGAACAGCACCTAGAAGGGGGACTAAACCTGGACTAAGAATCTACGCGGTTCCCGGTTCGTTTCGTCGTTTCGCCAACGTCTAGGTTTCCGTCTACATCCATAGCCGGAAGTGGGAGTGGTAGTGGTAATGGGAGTGGGAAATAGTGGCGATAAAAAGAATGCGCCGTCAGTGGATGTTGGCTGATGCTAGTTGGTGTTGGCATTGGCATTGGCAGTCCCAAGGTTCAGGTTCAGTCGCGAGGCTCGGGGAAACGCCATAGTTTCGCGAACCAGAATTTTTTTTGAGACGGGAAAAAACCCACCAAAGCATCCCCCGGCCTTTTTTACCTGCACCACCTTTCCAATCAACAGTCAGGCAGGCTTGTCCCTTTCTTCGACCTTTGTTGCATCGTTCGCATCGTTCGCATCCCAGCTCGGAATTTCTGCCCTATGTCAACTGACAAGCCTAGGTTACAAGCCTACAAGCCTACAAGCCTACAATTTTTTACATGCCTATTCCTATCTACACGAACCAGGGCATCACTTGAGATTGCGGGGCTGACAAGGGTAGAGTGCCTCATACTCACGCATTACACAAGCACTGCACACACCCGTCAGCCACTTATTCAACGAGCGTTGGCCTAAAGTGTGTTTTCCTTTCAACGAGGCTGCTGAGGTGGTCTGACCCTTGCCATCCTCGGCCACATAATTTTACTCTCCTCTTTGGCAGCCTGCCAGCCTGCTCAGGTGTCATCTGGAGCTTCCGGGTACTGGATTACAAGCGGTTTAGCGGCTTTCTTCATCCACTGGTGCTGGCATTAGCGCTAAGACCGGATGTGCTTACAGCGCCATAAGCCGTAGCCAAAGCCGTAGGCCATATCACATTCAAAAAATGATCGATGCAGACATGGATCCAGTAATGCGTCGACATCCCGGCAAGCCTGGCCCTTCATCACCAACGCCCACCTCAGCCCCGACCAGCAACGATTTTCGACGTCAGGTTCAGGCTCATCCTCGAGATGTTGCGATGAAACTCGATCAGGATAACAAAGAATTCGATAACGAGCACCGCGATCGCACACGCGGTCGCAGGGATCGAGACAGGTTCGATCAGGACCGCCGAGTATCACCCATTGATTCGCATTCTCGGACATCTGCATTACGATCCCAGTCCCCTAGTTCTCGACCTCCCGAAAACCACGGCGGCGGTGGCAGCGGCAGAGGCAGGGATAATCGCGAAGACTTATTTCCAGAACAGATTGATAAGCCTCATAGACCTGATGCAAGTCAGCACGGACGATTGCGAGACCAAAGTAGAGAACCCGACAAGGATTCACGTGAATTCAAAAGTCGCTCTTTCTGGAACGAGGACGAGAACACGTTTGAGCAGGGCAACTTTCACGACATACCCACGTCTCCCAGACACGGCCCCAGAAGAAACGATTTCGCGAGTCGCGGTGGTAGAGGTCGATCCTTCTCGCCACCGTCGAGGAAGCGGAGGAGCCGAAGTCCACCACCTTTCCCGCCTTCGCGACCCAAAAAGTCCAGACGCGAGCGCGAACGTGATCGTCGACGTCGAGCAGAACGACAAGAGAGGGCGGAGAGGGAGCAGGCAAAAAATCAAATTCCGCCGCCCTCCCGCAGAAGGTCCCCTTCTCCGCGTTTTGACGATCTCCCCACAAGAAACGACGACCGCAGTGATCTTATCGAACCCCAACAACCGCGTCATCGTAGTCGCTCGTTGCCTCGTGAAGATAATCCTGAGCAGGACCCTTCTCTCCCCCCTTTAGCCCAATCCCGCAGAGACTCACAAACTCGAGACCGTAGTCGTTCACCGTTATCTGGTTCCTGGCAATCGTCTTTTTCACGCACACACTCTCCTCCTCGTCCGCCCAGTCGGCTGCAGCCTGGCTCGTCGGAAGCGGGTTCGCGTTCTCGTCTGTCCTCCCCCGCTTTTGAGCCCCCTAGACCTGACTTCCCACCTCGGTCGCCTAGGGAGCGTGGATCTCGTCGGTCTCGCAAAAAGGGCAAACATCGCGAAGATACGAGATTTCCTCCTCGGGATCACTTGGCATCTGGTGCGAATAGTATTGAAGTTAACATGTCGAGACGGCTAGAAAACCGAGGCACTACTACTACTTCTACTACTACTCAATTGCCACCTTCCCGTCCAGGAAACCCTCAATATAGCGAACGCCGGTCAGCTCGTTCGCCTCTTCGTCCGAATTCAGGTTCATCCTTTCATGAATCTCCTACAAAATCACCTTATGGCGGTGGCAGAGGAGGCTGGAGTGGTCAACGCCAAACCTCACCCCATAGGTATGAAAAACTAGACTTTCATAGGCCACATTCCTATGCTCACAGAAAACATTACAGACAGTATCCCCCACAGCATCCTCAGGGCAACCATGGTCCACCGACCGGCCCCTCGGGCCGTCACGCCTCGAGTCAATCACCACCGCATCCTCCCACCGGGCCTTCGCAGTCGTATCCTCAGGGCCGTAATTTCTCTAGAGGAGGCTTCCGAGGTAGCTCACACGCTGCTCGGGGTGGGTACCGGGGTATAGGCGGCCCGCAAGGCGGACAACGGACGTCAGGGCCTGGTAGGGGTACTTCTGGTGAAAATACTCCTCGACATCACAGTCCGCATGCCACGTCGACCAACCCGGAACCAATCGCAGTGAGGGACGAGGAAAGGGACGATGAAAACGCACGGGAACCTAAGAACCTCGAAGATGAAGACTTGCCACTAGAAAGGAATGCTAACGAACAGATGCCTCCACCTGGGCCTCCTCTAACTGCTCCCACGGGCCCGGCCAGTTCGAAGTTCAGCTTTGCTTTCAAAGCAACAAACAAAACCCCCATTGCAACTCCCAAACCAGAAATATCACAGAAGTTCAATACGGCACCTAAAAAAGAGGTACCGCCGTTTGTTGACGATCGTGGTCGAGAACGAGAACGAGAACGAGATCGCGACCGGGATCGGGACTATGACCGGGACCGGGGTCGTGAACGTGACCGTGAACGCGATAGAGACAGAGAAAGAGATAGAGCCCGGGACCGCAGCCGAAATCGAGACCGGGACTTGCCTCGAGATACACCACGAGGACCCGCTTCCGCAAGACCAAGACTGGATTATCATGCAGATAGGGCTCCGCCTGAGCCGAGGATACGGAAAGTCAAGAGGATACAGCGGAGGCTGAAGGTTAAGCCCGAACTGCCAGCTGATCTTGCTGCGTCCGACTCCGT
This sequence comes from Hypoxylon cercidicola, assembly GCA_022578845.1. Taxonomy (NCBI): domain Eukaryota; kingdom Fungi; phylum Ascomycota; class Sordariomycetes; order Xylariales; family Hypoxylaceae; genus Hypoxylon; species Hypoxylon cercidicola. The sequence continues at coordinate 160,947 of MU399506.1, forward strand.
ATTCTTCCGGAAACCCGGTAACGAGTCTGTAGTGGGATCTGGTACATACGGCAAAGTCTTCAAGGGACTTCACGTGTATACAAAGGAGCTTGTGGCCTTGAAAAAGATACGCATGGAAGGAGAAAGAGATGGATTCCCGGTCACAGCTGTGCGGGAGATCAAGCTTCTCCAATCCCTGAAGCACACGAACATTGTCAAACTCCAAGAGGTCATGGTTGAGAAGAACGATTGTTACATGGTATTTGAGTATTTATCGCACGACCTCACTGGTTTGCTGAATCACCCGTCGTACTCTCTCGACCCGGCACAGAAAAAACATCTCGCCTTACAGTTATTTGAAGGTCTCGACTATCTACACAAACGAGGTGTACTACATCGTGACATCAAGGCGGCCAACATCCTGGTCAGCAGTGACGGTATCCTAAAGCTGGCTGACTTTGGTCTAGCTCGTTTTTACGCCAAGCGCCACCAGGTCGATTACACAAATCGTGTCATTACCATCTGGTATAGGTCTCCCGAGCTACTGCTAGGCGAGACACAGTATGGTGCCGCCGTCGATATCTGGAGCGCAGCATGTGTCATGGTGGAGATTTTCACGCGACATGCTATCTTTCCTGGGGATGGCGGTGAGATTAACCAGTTGGAGAAGATATACGCGGTGCTCGGTACCCCTAACAAAGTCGACTGGCCCGGCCTTATTGATATGCCTTGGTTCGAGTTGCTAAGGCCGGGTTATCGCCGCCCGAACGTCTTTGCTGAGAAGTATAAGGAACGTGTGCCTGCTGCTGCCTTCGACCTGCTTGCTCTCATGTTTCAATACGATCCAGAGAAGCGGCCGTCTGCAGCTGAAGTTTTAGAGCACCCTTACTTCACAACGGAGGAGCCTGCGGCTAGGCAAGCTATTGAGTACGCGTTAGCCCACTTACTATTCTATCTAGACATACTAACTTTCATTTACAGACTTAAGGATATCGAAGGCGATTGGCATGAGTTCGAGTCTAAGGCGCTGCGCCGAGAAAAAGAGAAACAAGACAGAGATGCCCGACGCGCCGCAGCTTCTAAGGACGGAGCGAGCCGTGATAAAGATAGGAAACGGCCTCCGTCAACGCACGACTCGCAGCGAGATAGCAAACGCCCGCACGTCGAGGGACGACCGCCTACATTGAGCCGCGCTGCGAGCTCTAACGCCATGCAGCCCAACGAAGGCAATGGGAATGGGTTAGCAGTGGAATAACCTGCTTGCTGCAGTAATATTGTGACGGCTGAAAAATAAGACGTAGAAACCTGTGATGCATGTAGAATAGAGCACCTCATGGGACGGTAATGAACTATATATTACCAATACGGGTTATGGATGGAGGCAGATGCACCATGCCTTGTTCATCAGGCGCATACAAGTTAGTCGAGATCGAACTGTTGGAGATTGTGTGGTATAAGGACAACCCACAAGTGGGACTGGAAATGGCAATGTCGCGAAGGGCGGGCCAGTGGACAACGAGTTCATAGTACTTGGCAGCGTTGATTATAGCAACACAAGAAGCAGTGGTTTATGTGTATCATATTGTGTGTGTGGTATCTCTAATTTGCGAGGCCTATCTAACCGAGCAAACCAGCAAATACATCACTCATACAACAGTAGTGCTACTGTTCCAGGCTATTAATTAATTAGTTATGCGGGCCGGGCGACGATTATTTCGGCCAAGCCCCGTTGCTGCTCCCGATGCCCGCCGCGTAGTTGGCCGAGTAGTTGGTCCCCAGGTACCGGCCCTTGGGCCACCAGATCAGGAAGCTCGGCGGTTGGAAGGCGCCCGGTCGGGGCCCACTGCCCACCGTGAGCTCGAACACGACCTTGTCCCCGGCCGGCCCGTGGTACATCTCCATCGCGTCGCCGGCCAAGTACTTCCGGGACTGCCGTACCAGGTGCCACGTCTGGACGTCGCCCACCACGAACACGTCGTCGCCGTCGCAGCCGCACACACACACACAGGTCCGGGGTCCTGCTGCAGCCAGCCCCTGCCCCGGCGACGCGGGAGAGCGCATGGCGGCCGGTGTGAACGACGTGTTGTACGCCATGCCGTGCGTCGGCACGAAGAAGGTCCGCCGCGATCGTCCGGCTCGTCTTGCTGCTGCCGTCGGGGCCTGCGACTTCGATCGCGATTTCTTTTTTTTTTTTTTTTTTTTTCTCGTCTGGGGGTTGCCCGCGGGCGTCACCGATACCATCTATTCACGACGACCTAGTTTGACTCGACGACGCGATCCGTTTGCGCAAGTCAGCTTAGAGCCTCGGCAAGGCGCAAGGCCTAGATCGACTTCGAAATCTCCGTATTTTTTTTCGCATTGCAGATGCTTGGTCACGCAATTATACTTCGTCCGGCCGGCGGACGACAATAGATGAACTCGAACTAGGTAAGATTACGAGTAGGAGATAGTGGCTTCGTGAATATGCCATCTCGGAGACTTTTCTTGTCGGGGCTCGGTGTTTTCCGGGCGGCACGGAGCAATTTTCGGGGCGGAGTGGAGCCACTCTTACAATTCTGGGCCCCGATAGCTACGGCACGTGTGTATTTGTCATAGAATTTATTAACTTAGTAAGTCCCATCGTTTTATGATCAATCCTCTGCTGCAGCTAGCCACCCGTTGGGCTGGGGGGACGCGATATTTATCTTCTATGTAGCCTTCTGTTGGCCAAATTTATACGATGCGCCGCGGAACCCGTGCAGCTGAAGGATACGCAACTAGGTCCTCTACGTGATGAACGTGATAGATAATTGTCCTTTCCACTCCTCACACATCTCACACCTTGTTTTGAGCAATGGTACCTAGGTAGGTATTTATTTCTTTTCGCTCTATATAAGTAGAACGGCTTTAGGCAGGTATGCAGTATCATTCAATGGGTAGAGATGATACCTGCTGCGCTGCAAAGCGTTTCCCCTATCCTCTTAGAAGTATCCATATTAGCCGTGGCCCGACCGCGACCCACTTAGGACCGGAGGCTCTTATTTTCCTACGTCGTCGTGGTCCGTGCTGACGATGACGTCCTCCCACTCCTTGAGCAGCGCTTCGGTACTCTCCATCTTGTCGCGGATGACCTGGAGCGCATCGCGGCCGAGCACGAGACGCATGGGAATCTCCTTACCCTCAGCGACACCAGTCCGCGTGAGCACGTCGACGATGACGCGGGCGCCCTTCTCGACGTCGCCGGGCTGGTTGTTGTTCACGACGTTGAGCCGGTCCTTGACGGCCTGGACGGCGGTGCCCCTGTACTCCTCGGTCAGCGGGTTGGCGGCGGACAGCCGGTTGCCGCCGCCGGAGTTGAGGAAGCCGGTGCGGAAGTAGCCCGGCTCGATGATGACGCCGGCGATCCCCAGCGGCTTCACCTCCTGGTACAGCGACTCCGTCAGCCCCGTCACCGCCCACTTGGTCGCCGCGTAGTACCCGTACGCGGTCCCGCCCTGCCAGCTCCCGAGGCTGCCGAAGTTGGCGACGACGCCCTCGCGCCGCGGCCGCATGAAGTGCAGCTCGTTGCGCGTCAGGTTGATGATGCCCAGCACGTTGGTGTTGAACGAGTCGAACACCTCCTTGGGACTGCGATCCGCGTGATTAGCAAGGCATTGTTCTCGTTTCCGTATGCCACGAGTGAGATAGAGACAGAGACGAAGACTTACGAGGCTTCTTCAATGGCGGCTTCTAATATGTATCCTGCAGCGTTTACGCAGTGGGTGATCTTGCCGTAGGTATCTACGGCCTTCTGGAGCACGGCCTGGATGGTGGCGTCGTCGGACGTGACGTCCAGAGCTAGCACCAAGGCGCCGGCGTCCTTGAGCTCGGCCATCTTGGCCGGGTTGCGCGACGTCGCGACTACCTTGTCGCCTCGCTTCAGAGCCTCGAAGCCGATGGCGCGGCCGAAGCCGTTGCTCGCTCCGGCGATGAACCACACGTTGCCAGTCATGGTGTTCTGTTCGATGTGAAGGCGAGCTGCTAACTGCGAGATGAAGTTTGGATATGAGAATCTGTGAGGGGATAGGAGAGGACGGAGCGGATGTTTGGAACTTAGGAATGAAGATTGTTCACGAGGTTAGTAGAGAATGCTTATATACCTCCTAGGCATTGCTGCGAACGGTTTGTGACTCCACTTCAGAATACATGTATAACTGACTACTACAAGTCTCGTCCTTAAAGCCGTCGATGTCCGATGGAAATCGAGGCATTGGCTTTGTCTGAATGGTGTTAGGTGAAAGGGACCCGAGTACGGCGGTGTTTTTTTTGCCTCGGCTCGGGACCTGAGTGCTGGTATGACGACAGTGGCTGGCCCCGAGTTTTGTCTCGGCCGTACTTTGTCGACATATTCTATTGCACCTATCCCCGATAGGTTGGAATTGGACTGGTTGTTACTCAATGCAGATAAGGTTCGATTCTTTGGAGATATTCGGGGCTTAGTAGGTAGCTATCGGCGTTTATCTCATCACCGAAAGGTACATACGGACTAAGATATCACTATAAACTCTAGTTCGGCTAGGCCTAAACGCCGCAAGCCCCGTTGATCTACGACTAACACTAAGCCCGGTATCTCCTGTTCCTTGCATATTTACCTCATAGTTTTTAAACTATCGAATAATTCAGGTTTTATTCGCGTTTAATATTACGCTTTTCCCAATTGAACAGTGGGGACGGCATCGGAAATACCTTTCGGTACTTAGCGGGGCTGACAGACCCCACTAATTTAGGTGCAATTTTAGATATTTTCCAATTATCCTAGGTACCCCACTTGTATTACTCATAGGTACCTAGCAGGCACTGCCTGCCAATGCCTGTCAGTGCTTGTTTGTCACTGCTTGGAATATTCGAAATATATTTTACCTTATTATTTCAAGTACGTACCACTATTCATATTCCACTTTCCTACATAAGGTATGACAATATGAAAATAGCGGTCTAATTGATAGATAAGTTAAGCCCAGGGGGTGTCACGTGACCGGATAATAATTATACCGAAAAATGAGTTAAACCCAATTATGTACATAAAACAGGGGTAGTGAATAATTCGCGTGTTTTTCCGAATTATGTACATAATAGAAACACTACATACCTAGTGTTCTGTCGATTCCGTTCACGCCACAACGAAACCCTTCACAATCAAGGCCTTCTTGGATAACCCGAATAAATCATGGATGTTTTTGTAGCATCATATCAAGAGAAGGCGTCGAAGATGCCTTCACGTTCAGTTTCTCATGTCTTCCCCTAGCTGTCGGATTGCTTGCGGTCTCCTGTTTCTCCAAACTATACAATAGTCACCGTGACGTCCTCACCGGTATCATACCAGTCCTTAGGCACATTCGAAATACTACCAACTCTCTCCATAAAACCAGGGAACTTAGGAGACATGCCCAGAATCAATCCCATGTGATCCAACTTCATCCAATGCCCCTTGGCGATGCAGAAGAATGCCGCCGCCGTCTCCATCGCGTTTCCGGACACGGTGAGTCGGGATCGACAGGCGAACGTGCCGCTCTGCCCCGGCACCGTTCCGGCCACGAGGGCGCCATCGGTTCGGAAATGCTGCATGCGACTGTGGCTGCCATCCGGCTTGACATAGTACACGTCGTGTCGGTTCTCATGGTAGTCGACGGAAAGACGGCAGTGCTTGATGCGACCGCGGAGCGTGACGGTGCCCCCGGAGACCTGTCCGTAGGGGTTGGCTCCCACGACGTGCACCTGGCTGTCGACCACGGCGGCGAGCAGCTGCGTCGATCGCAACGGGTTCCAGGTCACGCCCCAGTTCATCGAAGCCCACGACCACGTCGGCGCGTTCTCTTCGTGCTCCTTCGTCATCAGCGGCTGGTGTGCGCGGCCCGGCATCACCTGCCAGAGGAGGTCTAACAGCAGGCTCTCGCTCCAGAGACCCGCGAGGTACCTGCTCGTCGCCGCCTGTGGCATTTTCGTGGCGGCGCCGGCTATCGCCGGGAGCTTGTCTTTGGTGAACGTCAGCTGGCGCGAAGTATACGACTTCACGATCATGTGCCACTGTTCCAAGGGAGTAACTTCGCCCAAGGTGCCGGGGATCGTGCACGGATAGGGAGGAAGCTGATCCTCGCTCTTGCGGTGCGTCTTGCACTCGTAGATGATGGCGCCGGGGGCGAAGTTGACGATGCGGGAGGCAAGGAACGATTCTTGGAAGCACCACCCGCGCCCGTACAGCGGTCCGACCTTTTTCAGTGTGGCCCATGAGCTCGTAAAAGGTGGCTCGAGGAGCCCTTGGTCGAGCGGTGCCGCTAGTAGATGCCGCTGTCGCACCGTGATTGGTATGTTCACGCCGGGGGATACGGAGAAGTTGAAACGCTTCGGAAGCCATTCTTCTTCTCGAGGCCGTAGGTACGGCGTACTGGGATTGGGCGAAGACGCGCCGCTGATGACAATGAAGGCCCGACTGTACACTGCACCCATGCGCGCTGCCTCTTTCTCCCAATCTGTCTTGTCGTCTTGGACAATGCAAAGGGAATCGATCCATACGTACGTCAATTCGAGTTCTTGCGTTATCGTAACCGCATCCTGGAAAGTTGCTGGCAATTCTGAGAAGTTGATGTGCTCTTTTAGGCCTTTTAAAGTCTCCTTGGTCAAGGATAGGGGCTTACCACCGCCCCAGCAATGGCTGAGTGCTGCCCATGAAATGTTTTGCTCTGGAGGTATGCAGTCGCATAGTTTGAGGGCGTCCTTGCCTCCGCCAACATATATCAATCTTGTTGGTATGAATCCATCGGGCTGGATGGCGCATCCTGGATGTCTGTTACAGCACTCCCAGACGATCTCCTTCATGAATCTCATGCACTCTTCGGACCGAACATCCACTGCTCGACGACCCGTCGGCCCCATCGTAGGCGCACCAGGTATGGGAGACGGAGGCATGGGATCCATGTAAATCTCGAGATCGACTCTGGCGTTTTGAAACCATTTATCGTAGGTGAAGTTCCAGCAGTTGACTATCAACGGCTGTCCCTCCCGGATCATGAGGCCGACCTTGATCGGCATTCCATTCTTCGTCTCCGTGATCCAGTTCATCCACTCGTCGACGAAGTACGCATCAAAGATGTCGCACAGGAGTCGGCAATATCTGCAATCGTTCTTCGGAAGACCGGTCTTCGGGTCCGTCTCGCGGCTCTCCAAGATTTTCTTAGTAGGTATTTCCTCTAGGACCAACGTGGGCACCGAGGCGAGTTCCTTGCGCCGGGCAGCCTGCTCCGGGTCGGCGATCTGTTTCCACGCGGCGGTGGGCTGTCCGAAGGTGTCTTCGTGCCCGTGAGGTTGGAGGTTGTTGCAGACGAGGCAGACGCCATTCTTGCCTCCCTTGAACTGCCGCGAGACCGTGTTCCCGGCGTACACCACGGTGTCCGCGGCCATTCGCACACCTTTGGCGAGGCCCTTGGCAGAGTTGAAAAGGCTTGGCATGGTCGGAGAATCGGACCGCGCTACTCAAAGACAACTCCTTATTTCCCCGTGTTGAAGACCCGGGCTAATGAGATAGGGGACGTCTCAACATCCACAGGAACCTGTAGACTGTAAATAGCGCTAGAAGAAATACGGAAAATGATAGCAAGATTGACAGGCGAACAGCAGATAACGAATATATACCGAGGTCGTCTCTGGAGGCGTCTTTTTTAATCATATGATCCCAGTACGATTCGCCGCCAAGACTCAGCCGCATCACACTATAAGTAACACAGGTCGTGGTCTGGCGCATATGAAGGCTACCGTTGCTTATTTCAGCACAGCCCCGTGGCGACTTCGGCTCTAGCCTGTGGCGTGCATTAGTGATGATAAGGCTGGGCGTAGGGCTAACTTCAGACTTGGCCCCAACTCATTGCCGAACCTAGAGGGACCGCCTTCGAGGACGACTTGTGTTTATGAGCAGAATGATATTTGCCATGCCGCCGGGTCTTTTCTTCTTAGTCAAAGATGTCGTACGAAACCTCTATCTGAGATATAATGTTAGCTGTGTTGAAGTTAAGCCATGCGAACAAGATACCTCCTAACAAGAAAATACTAGTTCTATTCCCATTCTTAAGTTCTGACAGTTAAGACTAACCTGTGCACCTGTCAGCTGACGCTATAGTTACCAACATCAAGCTGGCTGAGGCAAGCTTTTCACTTGCGCCAAGGTTCTGTACGATGATGCGAATGATGGGCTCTTCTTTGCCTCCCCAAAAAATTGGAGTCGGCAATGAAAAGGAAAAAACATAAGTGGCATATATATAACTGAAAAGAAAAGGGGGGAAAAACCCAGTGGGAAAAAACCCCCCTGTACAAGATGGGATTCTGAAAGTGTTAGGTATGTATAGGAGAAAGGAAAACAAGAACCAAAAACCAAAAACCAAGAGGAAAAGAAAACAAGGAAAAAACCAGACAGAAGAATTCAGACAGAAAAGACAAGTGAATGGCGCGAGGACAAGAAAGAAAATGGCAAGAATGGCAAAAAAAGGAAAAAAAAGAAAAAACGGGTGGGGGGGAAGGAAAACAGGAACCAACACTCTCTCCGGGTCTAGACCAGCACGCCTCTCAATTCGCGGTGTGATGTGCCAGGCTACAGCTGTTACAGTCAAGGCTGTTTCCAACCAAGACCTACCCAGCCTAACCCCCCCTCCGACTGAGACGAAGGCTGGTGATGACCCGCACCAGTGACACACCGTACAGACCCTTTATATGCGTTGTCCCTCATCCGGAGAAGGACTCCCCCCGTAGAATGGTTGACGGCGGCTCAAGGTAAGCTCGACTGGCGTTGACAGACTACCTGCCAACCGAGTTGCAATAGCCTCCCTCTGTGGCGCCCCAAGGATTGACCCTTCGCACACGTCACTGGGAGGCCGGGCTGCAAGACCAGGCCATTACCTGAGCCGACCGAAAACCTGACCGCACGAACCGAGCAACCTCCACAGACTCAGGTGGAGAGGCGGGGGCGTGAGCCTGCCGCTTGCACACCGTATTGCCACATCGTCGGAAGCGGGGCGTCTGAAAGGACGAGCTTCACCTGGTTGCGCATCGTGGGCCACGCCTGCTGCGCCTCCGGGGGAGGTAGACAAATGCAAACCTCGGGCCGGCGAAACCGTAAACGCCGGCACTCGGTAAGATCTAGCGCCCGGGACGGAATAAAAAGAAAAGCAGGGTGGTTCTCTAGCGGGGGTCTCACGCCACGGCGATAGGACGACCCGTGGCTGGTTTCCGGGACAAGCGAGGGAACACTCGAGCTTCTCTCCCGAGGATCCGCGATTCTCGGCCGAGCCCGCGAGGGGGCCCGCCTCGAAGCATGCGGGTCGGGGTCCAGGGACGCGACCGGGTTAGGGTGGTGTTTGCTTGGGCTCTTTGCGTTGAGAGGCCGTCTTGGAGCGGGAGACAGCGAAGGAACCTGTGGTACGGTTAGGTATAAGGTATAAGATATTAGAGGGCGGCGAACGGCGAGGATACGGCGGCGAGGGTACGGCGGGCGGAGGGTACGGCGGCGGAGGATAGTGTCGGAATCAAGGGTTGTCGGAAAAAACAGCCTCCCTCCCACCCATGCTGTAGTTGTCGTCGAAGCCCATAACCTTCTTTCCCTCTCAAAATCCAGGATCCAGGAAAATAGCTTCCCTCCCTCCCTGCTGTAGTTGTCGGAATCCTGGAGTTGTTGAGATCCAGGAGAGTTGCCCAAAACATCCCTTCTCTCCCACTCTCTTGCAGTCCATGGAGGACTCTATCCATCCAGGAATTGTTAAAGTCCAGGGCTATTGTTGAGATCGAGAAGAAGTCGAGATCCAGACAAGTTAAGGTCCAGGAGAGTCGCCCATAAGATTCCATCTTTCCCACCCGATGGAGCACCCCGCTCTCTTGCAACCCTTGGAGGGCTCAGTATCCATCCAGGAATTGTTGAAGTCCAGGTGAATTCCTCCAAATAAGTTGCCGTCTGTCCCACACTCTTCCAACCGATGGAGCTTCCCGCTCTCCTGCAACCCATGGAGGGCTCAATCCATCCAGGAAATAAAGCATGCCCGCCCTCCTAAATCCAAATCAGTTGTCGAGACCTGGATGTTGTTGTAGCTGCGCGGGGAAGTTAGCATATGCCGAGAAGATGTGAAGTTGGGATGAAGTTGGGCCGATTGAGAGAAGAATTGAGAGAAAACGAGATGGGACGAAAAGCTCAACAAGATACTGAACACGCCCAATTGGTGATTGCCATGTAGAGCTTGTTGATATTGTTGAACAGATTGGTGGTGTGGGAAATATGGCGTTGCGGTGCATTAGAAAGGTGTAAGAAGGATTGAGAGGTGGGAGATGGGAAGAGATCGGACGAGAGATCGGACGAGATATGAAAAGAGGATGGAAAGAGTGGTAGGAAAAGAGGTAAAGGAAATGAGGAAAGAGACGGGAAGAGAGGAAGATTGGGAAGTGTAGTTGTAAAAAGTAGATTGCCAAGGGAAAAGAGAAGAGGACGAGATGGGAGAGACAGGAAACAAGACTTGTGGGTACCTAAGGAGGAGGAGTGACGGAAAAATAGAAAGTAAGAAAAGTTGTAAGTGGGAAGGTCAGGAAGTATTGAGAAAACAGAGGAGAGATGGAAGATGGGAAATGGGAAATGGGAGAAGTAGGTAATAAGATTTGGGAATAGGATGTAGGAGTGGAAATGAAGTGGGACAGTAACGAAAAGTTGCAAGTGAGAAGGAATAAATTGACAAGACGCGTGACGCGTCAAGTAGATAGGCAGAGGTCGCTAAGGAACCACAAACCGTCACCAGCAACCCAGCAACCAACCAGCTTGGGTGGTTGCAGGGCAACAGAAGTGGCAAGAAAGCAGAAATATCCACCACTGTGATACCTGAGGTAAAGTGTAGAGGATTTGTGTCAACTTTGCCGTAACTATCGACCTCCAATGCTTGGGGTACATTGTAGTGGCTGATGGTGATAGTTGGTGACAGTTGGCAATGGTGGTGACGATGGTCAGAATGGTGAAGATGGGAATAGTGTGGCAATGGAAAAGATGATGATGCCCATGCTGAGAGAAGGAAAATTGAACGTGATAGATGTAATGCTCTTGGTATGTTGGTTGGTGGGGATGGCGAAGAAGAGGAGAGGAGTGGTGGTGGTGGTGAAGGTTGATGTTGGCAGTGACGAGAAAGAATAGACTGGAATGAAATACTTGTGATGTTCTTACCTGGTGTATTTGTTGGTCGGAATGGTGTGGAAAGGGTTGCAAAAATGAAGAAGAGGAGTGCTGGTGGTGGTGGTGAAAATGAGAAAGGAAATATTGGTTACTTACTTGAGTCTGGAGTCCAGTGAATTGACCAGATGGAAGGTTGTCCAGAAAAAAAGTTGTCCAGAAGGAAAGTTGCCAGAAGGAAAGTTGTCCATAAGGAATTGTTGTTCAAGGATTGTTGTAAGATGGATGGTAGGAAAGGTGCAAGAAGTGGGAGAAGAAGGGCCCTCTTAAATAGATTGCCAGACCGATGGGTGATTTTGAGGATCAGGACAAGTACGCAGGTACGTTGCTGTGCGGCTCTATGGTGTTTTAGGATCAGATTTTTAAATTTGCATGTACTGATTGTTTGGACCAGTAACAACTCGAATCACAATGGGAATTTATGGCTATTGCCTCAGAAACAATAGGGAACTATGTGCAGGCAGGTAGGTACCTTCCAGATAAAACCACCGTCCCCCACCCAGTTACTCAATTATCCTGATCCTCAGGTATTATTGGGTAACCTGTCGTCCGAGTGATCTGCTAGTTGGGTTTGGTCACGATACATGAATTCTAGAATCAACTACTGGAGGCTGTTACGTTGGAAACTCGAAGCACGCGTCAAACACTTTGTAACATTTACGTACCTAAGGTACGTTAAACACATGTAGGTAAACTCCCATACAGCACCGCGGTTTTGGAAGCTCTAGGCATCATCACAAATATAGATTGCGCTTTGATATTAGTCTGGTTTACAGGTATAGCTTCTAACTAGTCTTACAACAACTGAGAGAGTTCAATGTGATCCGGCAAAATTAAAACAGTATTCGATACAATATTGGTTGCATAACTTGATATTCTACTGGTTGGCCGCTACAATAGTGTAGCCCGAGGTGTTTCCTGAGGTGTCCTAGGTAGTTTGTGATCTTATAGATAAGCTTAGAGTTCAGCCTCAATTATCGAACCGTCAATTTCATCTACGTGCTTATGTAATCTACATTCAACTGGTCTTGGTGCTGCTAGATGGCGCGGAATTTTAAGAGTCAATTATGTTTAATCTCTGTTTCACTTACTGATATTTTATTAAAATTGGTACACTTCGGGGGCGTATATATGTATCTGCATACGTAAATAAGTAGCTACCGAGAAAAGGGGTCCAATCCACCCCTGACATCCCATACGCCCGGACGTCCGATATTAGCATTTGAACTACTACTTCAGATCAGGAACGGTGTAACGCCTGTATTCAAGCTGTGATGATGACTTATAGCCATATCTACGCAGGTACTTTTCCGTCATCTTCATGGGCTGCTCTCGAGTGTTGTCCACCCCTATCGTGCTTACGTAATTTGAAAATATCCCCCCTTTTTTCCCTGTGATACCTAGAAACCCCCGCTAACACCTGGCCGCTAGTACTTAGTGGTCCAGGCGCAAGGCGCAAACACGATGAATGGAGTATGTTCGTAACTTAATATTCATTGCAATACTAGCGACACACTTGACGACCTTTGGGCCTGGTATACGTGTTAGACCATTAGGCTGGGCGATTACATGGTTCACACCAAAACCGGCACCAATGTTGAGAATGAAGTCAGTCTCGTGCATAGTGCCAAAGACACTGACTGCTTGGGTTAATGTATACTGCTGTTGGATACCTAATGTATCTTTCATCTTCGTAGGGTTATTTGCAAGTAGACCTCAATCCGCAAACTTATATGTACAATACTTAGCCAGCTATCTATTAAATTTATTATATTAGTCGACACAGATGCACTCCAGGTATGTTGGCGAAGCCAGTATTGCACGTACAGCCTGCTATAATTTAATCCTTGGTACCGAGAAGAAAAGGGGGGAAGAATGGATGGACCAGGGATAAAGCAGAAACGGGGCGTTAATCAGCAGTAAAACCTCACAAAGTTGTGTTAGCCATCGAGTTATTACTTCGAAACTCCTTATAATAAAAATTAGTTAAAACTATTGCTGAAGATATAAATGTTGTTTTTAATAATTTGTTATTTTCTTCTAAGTATCTTTTGCCCCGGTGAATTGTATTTAAATTGGCGCGAAGTGGGCGAGATATGTAACCACCATGGTTATACTACACCACCTTTTGTGTCACTGGAACAAACCGAAGACGGACCTCGGGTTTCTGATACATACCCCAGCCCCTCAAGTCCCGGTCCACGTCAAGCTGCTGCCCGGGCATCAGCTCGAGATCAAACGTCCATAGCATCTTAGCCAAAAACAGCCTACTCTGCCACCAGGCAATCTCCCTTCCGGAACAGATCCGGGGGCCCTGGCCGAATGGCTGGAAACCCTTGCGGTTATCGCCAGCGAACTGTGAATCGAACAGCGGGTGGTCTCTTGGCAGCCATCGCTCTGGTCGGAAGTCTAAAGGATTGCGGAAGTTGCGCGGACTGCGTGCTAGCGCAAAGGTGCTAGATTGGCATACAACCTAGCGTATTTAAGTGGTGGTGTAAGGAGAAAGGGGGAAAAAAAGCTTACCCCTTTGGGAATAAAGGTACCATCAACCATAGCGCCGGGACTTACAACCGGCATCCCTGTAAGAAGACTTGGCATCATTCGAAGGGCTTCCTTGAGATATGCTGTCAAGTAAGGCAATTCTGCAGCTGCGCCAGGCGTGATATCGTCATAATTGTCGAAGGCGTCCCTGACTTCTTTGGCTAAAGTCGCCAAGGCATTATGATCTTTGAGGAGGTAATAAATCGAATAGTATAACCACATGGACGGTGCCTCATATCCAGCTACTAGTAACTGGCCGGCAACTTGCTCCAAGTGTCGCATCTCCCCTCTGTCCTTGGGGGGTTCGTGGTCCTCCGGGATGATCTGCTCGAAGAAGTCGAGATGTTCTACTGCACCCCTCCGCCGGATACGTCGCTCTAACTGCTGGCGACTGTGGTCTCTTACGTGGGAGTGTGATCTCGTCGCGGTCAGTAGCAGGAAGATATATTTCAGAGGGCTCAGGAAAGGAAAGCGCCACGAGGCCTGGATGACGACGATAGCCTTGTTGAAACCCTGGAGGATGGAAAGATACGGTGGGTCCTTCACTGTTTTGAGGTGAGTGTTCCTGGAGTACAGCTATTCAGGTCAGACGGAAAACTGACTATCTCTCAGGGAGTTCATTTCCCTATTATAGGCCATTTCTGCCGAGATATCTACACATGCCCAGTTGATCCACGTGGGCAAGCTGACACCATGGGCTTCGTTGCCGACGGCTTTCATGCGCTCGACAAAAAGGTCAATGTATTTGTGTAGAGCAGGCTCTTTGGCCTTTAGAGCCCGCCCGCTGAAAGCCGGGGCCAGTTGCTTGGCGACTTGACGATGTCGTACGGGGTCCCATTCCCATATGATACCGCAATGCTTGTCATTGCCATGGTTATTAATCTGGGTCTTTGTGAAGTGCTCCAGATTCTTAGTGTGGGATCCGTATATATCTGGGTATATTTTCTTTAGATATGCTACTGTTAGTTTGCTGTCAGAGAACATACCGGTCAGGGCTTGTGGTGTGACAAAAACCAGTTCATTGGGTGCAATGCGAACTACATCCCCTGGATTGATAGTTAGCAATCGATAAAAAGGGATTTGTTCACGTATTTCCGCGTACCATACTTCTTCAATACATCTTCAACTGCCCAAGGCCATCGTCCCGATAATCTACGGCTTTGATGAGCTATCGCATATCTAGCAGACTTGGGTTTACTCACGAATGGTACGCGTACCAAGCATCCGAGATTGCTGCGAGTCTCGGACCAGGGTACCTCGACAGGGGGTGAAAGTACAGGCGCCTGATAGATCTAATAACAAGCCAGAGCACGAGCTAAACCGATAGAGAAATAGGTAATCAACATATTAGTTCCGGAAGGGACTTGCTCTAGATATACATACGCTAACGAAGATGAATGCCAAAAACTGCTGAGCCGTATCCCTATCAGGTAGATGGACTACGGAGGTCGACATGGCTACCGGTACATAAGGTATCTGTTGGCAACCTAGTGCAGTTTATGAATAAAAGATGGCAATTGAAGATAGGTAGAAAGCAGCAAGAATCTTACTTTGTACAGAAAATTCGATTTAACAAAGCACGGATAATTGGACTAACAACTTCAAAAAGGGATGCACTTCGACGTCATTGGTGGTACAGAAATGGTCCAACACACAGTCAGGGGTAAGAAGAGGGTACACTTAAGATACATGGAGTTACATAATGTGGAAAACTCACATGCAATTAATGAATACTTCTTTTTTAGTTAATTCTGTATCCTTTCTTCTCATTCCACAACGCCACGAAAAATGACAGTGCCAGACGACGATGATAGAATTGAGGGGAACAACTCAGGAGCACCCCCTGCTGTTGAGAACCTATCGCCCGAGCCCGCACTACGAGAGATTGGATCGGGTGATGGAGTGCATCCCTCCGCGGCTTTCAAGCTTAATGCTAGGATATATGCTATTGTCATCGGCTTAGGCATTACCAACCTATTAGCTGCCTTGGAGAATACGGTTGTGTCAGTCGCGGCCCCTGTCATCTTCACGGAATTGCAACTTGGCGATGATTATGTCTGGGTCACGAATGCTTTTTTCCTTTGCAGGTAGGTGAAGCCTCTTTAAGCCAACTTAAATAGTATTTAACTCTGTTATCACCATAGCACGGCAATACAGCCGCTTTTCGGCCAGCTCTGCAATATCTTTGGCCGGAGGTATGTCATGCTCGCCGTTGTCACCATCTTCGTGCTCGGAAGCGGTATATGTGGCGGGGCTACGACGAGTGGAATGCTAATCGCGGGACGAGCCGTTCAAGGTGCTGGTTCAGGCGGTATCATCATGGTGTCGAGCATCATCATCAGCGACCTCGTACCGCTCCGCCAGCGAGGCAACATCTCCGCCATTCTTATGGCCATCTTCGGTATCGGTTCCGCCCTCGGCCCCTTTATAGGAGGTGCCATCGTTTCGTCGACGACATGGCGCTGGGTCTTCTACATGAACTTACCCATAGGTGGGGCCGCCTTTATTATCCTCCTCGCCGTTCTGCGCGTGAGCTATAGTAAAGAGATGAGCTTCTGGCGGAAGTTGAAGAGGATGGATCTCGTCGGCAACGGCATCCTTGTTGCTAGCACGGTGTCTATCCTTTACGCACTAAGCTACGCTGGCACGAGATATCTTTGGCAGTCGTGGCATACGCTTGTACCGCTTCTCGTAGGACTTTTGGGTCTATTCATCTTTGCCCGTCTTCTTTCAGAGCGTCAAGCTCTATTCGCCGCGTCGGGCTGGAGTTGCCTTACTCCCCATCTCACTTCTCGGCATCCCAGGTTCTGTGCTTGGTGCCATAGCACTCACTCACTGGGGCCGGTATAAACCAATCCACATAATTGCCTTCGCCGTCCAAACGCTCGGCCTCGGACTACTTACACTGCAAGACGAAAACACAACAGTGGCCGAGTGGGCTGTATTCCAATGCATTGTGTCTTTTGGCCTAGGCATGGTTTTCTCCACGATGCTCCCAGCCTTCCAGGCTTTCGTTCATGAACGGGATCTAGCGGCTTGCACGGCCGCTTGGTACTTCATCCGTCTATTCGGTCACGTATGGGGTGTAGCTATACCATCTGCAGTTTTCAATGACCGAGTTAACACACTGCTAGCTCAAGGGGCAATCTCGGATCCCCAAGTAGCTAGCAGTATGGCCGGGGGTGGTGCGTACCAGGCCGCATCGGCTGCTTTTGTGGAGCAATTCTCGACGACTCTACAGGCCGAGGTCCGCGCAGTTTACAGGGAGGCTACGCAGCGTGTCTTCCAGGTCGCTATTGTATTTTCCGGCGTGGCATTTCTGTTGACTTTATTTGAGAAGGAAGTTGAGTTGCGGAAGACCCTGGAGACCGAGTTCGGTTTAGAAGAGAGACGGGGAGAAAAACCGAGAGGTGTCCCTGGTCAGTAACTAGAAACCAACACGTATGCCGAGGTGCCAACATCAACTTCTGTATCTGGTAGTGAGGCATCCCTTGCGTCCAAAGCTCTGCATAAAGGAACTTGGACCAGGCGGGGAATGCTTAGGTACCCCTTAAGTACCTGTAGAACCAGGTGTTGGATAGACATAAGGGTCAATAAGGAAAGTAATGCAATTGCAAAATCAACAGTGCTGGTATTCGGTCTAAGGTTGTAAAGTCTAAGAGAAAGTGGCGCGCGGCTTGAGGCTTAGATGTGGCTTTTGATAAAGCCACATTAACCCTCACACGTGACCCCGCACCTGTGCCACTTGCACAGACCTATTTCCCCACACCAGGAATAAGTAACACATGTCGAAGGGTATTTTAACCCCTTCACGTTGGTTCCGAGGTCCGAAGCGCATGTCTTTTCTGCAGTATTTTTATCTCCCAATTGAAAGTAACCTGCCATTGTGCCTGTACTTCTCACAACCGTTATTTCAAGGCCACCCCCTCGGTGGCACAATAGCCCGGAGTTTACGTAAGCCTCACCCTCACCCTCACCCTCACCCTCACCTTCACCCTTAATGCCCCTATTTACAAGCGCGCGTACGTCGGCGGAGGGTGGATTTTTTGCGACGAAGGCGAGCTGCGCTCGCCTTCGTCGCAAAAAATCCACCCTCCGCCTCCGGCGTATCACCTTTATAAGCCAGGTTACTCACCCTTAGGCCAATTTACCAGATGCCAGGTTACCAGATACTAGGTTAGGTAAGCCAGGAATCTGATGCACAGACCACGTTAAGGTCTTGGCAACCTTCCTATTCAGGTAATTTTTTAAGAAGCACGACACAAGAACCCTCCGTAAATAAACTCTGGGCACCAGCTATCCGAGTATCGTCATGGCTTCAGGCAAAACAAAAGAGACGCATGTCCCGTTTTCCGAGGCCACCAAGATTGAAAAACTTGACTCGCATACGTATCGGGTAAATCTCGTTCATGACTATTGCATCGGGGCTGGTAGGGCATATTCATCCTGCTTTATTTCAATTTCGAACACCTGTTCTGACATCAGCCTATCTAGTACCAAATGGTGGCTATGTTGGCTCATGCATGCTCGCCGCCGCCAGCACGCATCTTTCCGAGCGCGATCAGCGCGACATGCTCACCGTACACTTCGAGTACCCGAGCCAGGCAATCAGCGGGCCTGCCATCGTGGTGGTTGAGGATGTGAAACTGAGCAGGCGTTATTCCACAGTCCACCTGACTCTTTGGCAAGGGGGACTTGTTCCGCAGGCCCCATGGATTACCCCTTCTGTTTCTCGCCGCGTCGTGATTGCCTTGGCAAATTACACGAACCTACAGACTATGTCGGGCATGTCGTCGCAGACAGGTTACGAAGTAACGCCGGCTGCCGAGCTCCCTGGACCCCTACCGGATTTCGAAGGGCTCCGGACCAAGGGCGCCGACGACACCTGGGAGGAATCGAAGCTTCCTCAAACGGCTGCCTCGGCCTCGGCCATGTGGCGCTCGCTGCGCAATTGGTGCTTCTACATGCCGCGGGCTGATCCGGTGGTGCCCGGGATGGTGGACATGTGGGTGCGCATGGCAAGCGGGGAGCGCATCAAACAGGGTACGCTGGCGTACCTTGTAGACTCGTTTCCGTGGAACCTGCACACCTTCCTACCGTCGCCGGAGATGCGCAAGCTCCTGGCGGCGTCGCAGTCGCAGTCGCAGGGCAAAGCGCGAGGACAAGCGGGCAAGCAGGAAGACGAGCGCGCGGACCTGTGGTTCCCGACCGTGGTCATGAACCTAGAAGCGAAGATGGCGCTGCCGGAGGAGGGCGTCGAGTGGCTGGCCGTGCGGTTGGCATCGAAGCAGATCAAGGACGGGAGGTTCGATCTCGATATCCAGGTGAGGGACGTAGATGGGGAGCTAGTGGCGCTCAGCCATCATGTCGCTATGATTGTAAGCATTGAGAGGAATACGGGGAAGAGCGGTTCGGCTAAGGCGGCTTTGTGAATACTTTATACTGTATTAAGAATCTGTTTTTACTTTTATTTCTGAAGTTATCCCAGCATGCTCAGACCCCGCCCCCAGGAAGGGGGTCTTGTGTAACCTGCCCACCTATTTACCCCCCCGAACATTCCAGCCACAGCATCCATCTCTCTCGTTCTTACACCCAACGCAGCTCATAGAATGGAAGCTTCATACGACTTCGTCATTATCGGCGGCGGAACGGCTGGCCTTACCCTGGCCGCCCGACTGTCCGAGGACCCAGCCGTGTCAGTTGCAGTTGTCGAAGCAGGCACCTATTATCAGATTGGGAATCCCATGTTCTCGTCAACTCCACTCGGCGCGTGTGCATTCATCGGTACCTCGCCCCAGGACATAAATCCAGCAGTGGAGTGGGGTATTGTGACGACACCACAAAAGGGCGCATCTGATAGGGAGCTGCATTACACACGTGGGAAATGTTTGGGTGGAAGGTAGAGTACCTCTTTATGTGAAAGCAGCGTGATTTCTCAAATAACTTCTTTTGCAGCTCAGGGAGGAACTTCATGATGTACATCCGTCCAGATGCTGGATCTCTCCAGCAGTGGGCGGACATGGTTGACGACCAGTCGTACACCTTCGAAAACATGTTCCCCTACTTCCAAAAGAGTTGCCATTTCACCCCTCCGGATCATGCAACCTGGGCTGCCCATACTGTGCCGCAGTACAACACAAAAGCCTTTAGCCCAGAAGGTGGCCCGCTCCAAGTTTCTTTCTATAATAACGTCCGGCCTTTTTCAACTCATCTCATAACGGCCTTCAACGAAATTGGCATTCCCACTACTGATGACTTCAACTGTGGTAATCTTTTGGGAGCTCAGTATTGCACCAATACGGTGGACCCCACCACGGCAACCCGGAGCTCTTCGCAGACGGCCTTTTTGGATCTCTGCCAGGCTCGACACAACATCAAGATTTTCCAGAAGACCTTGGCCAAGAAAATCTTGTTCGATGAGCAGAAGCGAGCCACGGCAGTGACTGTTGACTCCGGTCTTCGCCTAAATGCCAAGAAAGAGGTCATCCTTTCGGCCGGCGCGTTCCAGTCCCCGCAGCTCCTGATGGTGTCCGGAGTCGGCCCCGCCGAGACGCTGAAGAAGTTCGACATCCCCATCGTCGCCGACCGGCCTGGCGTGGGGCAGAACCTGGAAGATCACGTGATGTACGGGCCATCATACCGGGTCCAGGTCGACACGGTAATCGCGGAGACTTCTGATCCTGCTGCAGCCATACCCAACCTCGTCGAGTATTTCACCAAGGCCCGAGGCCCGCTTTCACACTCGGGGACGGACTACGTGGCTTGGGAGAAGATTCCGAGGAATCTACTCTCCAAGGAAGCAGCTGCTATTCTATCCGAACTGCCTGAGTCGTTCCCCGATATCGAGTACATGTCGATGGATGCATACTATGGAGACTACGCCCGCCCGATGTTCATAGGGGGCCCTAAGGACGGGTACAATTACGTTACGCTTCTTGTCGCACCAATGGCTCTGCGGTCGCGTGGCACAGTAACAATCAAGTCCGCAGACGCGGCGGACCTTCCGGTTGTCGATCCCAACTGGCTGACGGATCCAGTCGACCAGGAGGTTGCCGTGGCCGGATTTAAGCGGGCGCGCGAGCTTTTCGCCACCAAGGCCGTCAAGGCGGTGCTGGCCGATCCGGAGGAGTATGCCCCGGGCCCGGCTGTGGAGACGGACGAGCAGATCCTCGACACCATCCGGAAGACGTTGTCGCAACTCTTCCACGCCTCGACCACCTGTAGAATGGGGAAGACGGGCGACCCGGACGCCGTGGTCGATACCCGCTGCAAGGTAATCGGGGTCTCCGGGCTGCGAGTCGTGGATACCAGCTCCTTTGCTATGCTGCCCTCGGGCCATCCTCAGTCCTTGGTGTACGCGCTCGCGGAGAAAATCGCGGATGAGATCAAGGCGGGTAAATGAGTGAAATGTTTTTTTTAATATATATCATGTCTTTAGCTGATTATGCCGCTCGTCTTTCTCTAAGGCTTCGTTGGGGTATGGAAATCGAGCCGCAGGCTTCTTCAAGTGATGGAGATATAAAAACAGTAATAACAAGAAGTACCTGTGGAGCATCCAAAATGAGATTGCTCTGCAATCTAGATTAAGGTGACTGACTAAACTCCAAGTGCTCGTAAGCCGGAAAAGGGCATCTTAATCATGTAGTTCATTCTTGTCGATTTTTATACCAATCAGCATCACACCATCCCTGGCCCAAGTCTCCTATGAGAAAAACCTAATTAAAAGTCCTTACATAGAGTTTGATGAGCCCACGGGCACTGAATTATGAATTGCTCCTCAATCGATTGATTGTCAAGATCATCCCTGGATGTAAGAGTTCTCCTCAATTAAACTCGCTTCTACCCCTGAATAATCGAGGCTTTACACTGCCTTATATGCGTAATTCGTTCACGGCACCAGATACTGCTTATGGATAGACTAGTAGTTTGGAAGGGCCCTTATTAGTATCCGTAGTAGAATAAAGCTCGACCAAGACTGCCCGCAATTCCCCACGAACCTAGGTTAACCAATTGTGAGCGTTACTTAGAAGATACGTAGGTACCTAGGTAGTTTGGCTATTTGACATGTATCTTAAAAGATGATATTGTAAATGTGAACGCATAGGGTAGCCGTAGAAAGCTTTCAATACCGACTACCCTATCCAAGTAACGGGGAGAAGTGTCCTTACAGCTAGATGCACAGAGCTGGTGTAACAAAAAGATTTCTTGTAGTCTCTCACACCGGAATTTCTTCCATTACTTCAATGACCCCACTCATCCACGTTGTCCAGTCTGCTCGGTTCTCCGGGTCGCCGTTCAGCTTCAACGTCTGCATCAACAGTCGGTAGCCACCGACGGGCATCGGCAGCGCGGTAGTGAAGCCCGCATCCCACATGGGAGGCGCGAGAAAGGAGTCGATGACGTTCGTGAGCGGCGCCGCGGTCGTGTAGATCCATTGCGTGCCCAGGACTTCCACGCCGGCGATGACGCCCGTGACGTTCGCGGTCGTCTTCGTGTAATTGACGGGGACGGCGGGATCAAAGCCGTAGTAAGTTGGCACGAAGTCTACAGCCGGATCCACTAGATCGTAGCGGGTGTAGAGGGTAGGCTGCAAGATAGA
Source organism: Hypoxylon cercidicola (assembly GCA_022578845.1). Taxonomy (NCBI): domain Eukaryota; kingdom Fungi; phylum Ascomycota; class Sordariomycetes; order Xylariales; family Hypoxylaceae; genus Hypoxylon; species Hypoxylon cercidicola. Next base: position 183,263 of record MU399506.1, read on the forward strand.
GGTGACAAACGCCATGTCGGTGAAGACGCCCTGAACGTGATTCCCGATTCCTGTCGAGTTGGAGAAGATTTGTGGTGCTCCTAAAGGTGGGTACTGGGGAAAGTTGAATCGTGGAGGGACCGGATCACTCCCGAAATTAGGGGCAGCTGTGTAATTGTATGCTGCGCCCATATAGGGGATGACGTATCTCTCGTGGGTGTCGGTGGAGATGGTAATCCAACCGTTGTAGATGGGTATCATAAATGGCTCTAGGCCCTCTGGAGGCTGAAAGTCGATCTTGACCTCTCGGCTCTGCCCCGGTGCAAGTGTGAAGGTAGACCCTGTAGAGAACTTGGCAGTTGCTGCAAAAGGAAGTGAGTCCAGCCGCATCAGTGCAGGCCTAATGAACCCCTGGTTGTCTGGGGCATCCCAGTGTGGGTATAAACCCATACCAGGAGCAGTGATGTGCTCGAGGGTATACTGGATAGTGTCCCTCGAGGGGTTAGAAACTGTGACAGTCGGCACAAGACTGGCCAGCTTTTCAGTTGGGCCGAGCTCAAATTGGCCTGGCGAGACGGTTGACTGGTAGAATATGGCGTCGTGTGCATCGACTAGACCAGCACCTTGGTGGACTGTTGGTGACAAGTCGTCTCTAGTAGCTCGGATAGTTGGCTTTGCCGAGGTCTGTAAGCGCTCAACGAGCTCGGGTACCGAGAGATCAGGCAGCTGGCTTTTGACAAGAGCCAGAGCACCAGCAAGATATGGCGTAGCCATCGAGGTACCGCTTTCGATGGCGAATCCGGTGCCTTCCAGGGGCCAAGTTGATAATATGTTGCCTCCGGGAGCCGAAATTTGAGGTTTTAAGGTGAAGTCCCAGACCGGACCTATCGAATTATTAGCATATCTTTTATGTACGCAACTTCAGAGCCTAGGCAGTGTTCTACCTGCTGCAGCGGCAAAGAGAAAAGTACTTACCAGCGCTGCTGAAATTGTTCATCTGCCCTCCCCAGGCTTGCCTTTCCAAATAAGGGGTCGAGTCAGTAAACTTGACCTTATATTGTGAAGACTTCGTACCCTCTTCGTAAATCTTGGCGGACGCGGTAACGCCAAAATTTAGAAGCACTCCATTGCTGTCGTTGGCCGGGGTTGACGCCGTGAAACCGTTCAAAAAGGGGTTCGCCATAAACTCACTACCCGGATATGTCAATACATTCCGGAACCCGACATTAGCAGCCAGGGCCTGGATACTGGCCAGCCCACAACCGCCGCGCATCACTACTAGTACGTAGTCGTCCTTGTTTACGGTCAAGTTGCCAGCGGCGTAATAGTTTTCAGGTCGGCATCCAAGCTCCGCCGCCTGGTCGCCAGCCCCAACGACGAAGACCGTCAGCTCCTTATTGGTTGGGAACGGATAAACGCTTCCGTACGGAATGACACTACCGCTGCTATCCTCCATTCTGTAAACCGGGAAAAGCGTGCTCTCGACGGCGCCGACGGCAATGGCGGCGTGCCTGTTCGCGGGCGAGTCAATAGAAAAGGGCGACACCGCTCCCTCGTTGCCGGCAGCAACCACAACTGCAATTCCTCTGTCCGTGATTCCTTGGATGAGGATGGCGTACGGATCATTCGGCCCGGGACCAAAGTTGTATGCTTCGCCGATAGACATACTAATAATATCGGCGCCGGCGTTGGCTGCCATGGTCATAGCGGACATCAGAAGATCGTTCTGGACTCCACCGGTACATCCAAAGACGCGGAACATGCCGAAATCTGCTTCGGGCGCAACACCAGTTAAGCCTGCAAAAATGGGGGCATCTTCAGGAACCTCCATGCCGAGAATCCCTACATCGATTAGCGTAGCAGGCAAGAAGGTAGACGAAGTCCCTACGTACCCATAACATGTGTTCCATGGCCGCCGTCGGCACAAGTGACAAGAGGATCATCATCAGGTACCGGGGTGTTGTAGCCGTCGTAACCATCGCCGACGAGATCATACCCGAACGATATCTTGCAGCCGGGCCCGAAACAACCGCCAAGGGCGGGGTGTCGATAGTCGACACCGGAATCTACGACGGCGATCTTGATCCCCTTTCCCTTGATGCCGAGAGGATGCAGACGGTCGACACCAGTCATGTGATGCGGAGTGTTGTAGTCCAAGCCACCGCCGGTTCGCCTCTCATGTACATGGACACCTTCTGCGTCCGTGGATCGTTTGGCAAGACCCTGAAGGGCTTCGGTGGGGACAGTGTCGATCGGCGCGCTTGGCCGTGGAACCACTGTAACAGGCCACACGTTTGCAACTTCCGGCCACGCCTGCATAGCAGCGATGGAGTCATTGCTGGAAACCTTGACAGACAGGCCGTAGAAGAGGTCGGCATCTTTGAACTCGTACCGGACGTCATAGAGAACGGACGACTCAAGTGCGCGCCGAGCAAATGCCTCGTGCGTATGTTCCTCTGACCGGCGGCCCAAGGTCGCGGCATCGTGCAGTTGAACCATATATACCTGAGGCACGACGTTAGGTCTTTGCCTGACCTGGCCAGGGGCTGCCGGTGCTGGTGCTGCTGCCGTCGCCGACGTCGCCGTCGCCGCCAGACAAAGCACCAGCCAAGCGTTCCAGTTTGAAGCGAGCATTGCAAAGAGTTGCGCTACATGAAAGCTGTGAAGAGAACTACAGAAATATATGCCAACAATGGTCTCGTATTTATGCTTTCGGATTCATCGTGTAAGTGGTCCTCTCCTCACTTCAGGCTAACCGATTCGGCTAACCCTGCCCCGGTTGCGATGAAGTTGTCACGACCCAGACTTGGGCACTCCACAGTACTAGCCGTAATGACTAGCCGCAATGGCCGTTAGGTATACTGGAGGACGTGCGCTACAGGGATTATACGAGGGCCGGGATTGTTAGGTTGCAGTGCTGCTCGGCTTTGATATTCCCAAAGTGGAAACTAGATAGATAAGTGAGGACCCGGTAATAATCTGTCAGATAAGTAATGTCTTAGGGATATATCATAGAAAAGGTCATCTGAAACATTAAGATCGCAGTAAATTTAAATAAGATGGGAGTCACTTGGGAAAATCCATCTCTATGGGTTAACGAGTGGCATAAAGGATGTCTTCGGATCCCAGAACTTCTAATCGTGGAGGCTTTTATGGAAGGTACTGTTACGGTTCACTGCAACCGGTAGAGAAAGTGACACCAAACGAATGTATCTGTATTAAGTGTGAAAAGCAAGACTATTCTAACGAGAAAGGGATGACCACAGGGTCCTATATGAATATACGACCCTGTGGGTCATCCTGCTAAGGCTGTAGGTTCGGAGCTCACCTCCGAGGTTGCTACCTACAGGGTAAGTAAGATACCTACAGGGCAGGTAGTTGAATACCTGACCCTAACAGGTACCTAGTCCTTCAAATACTGCAGAATGTGTTCCACTTCAGCATCGGCATCGTCGAGGATGTGAGTCGGCGCATACTGCGACTTCCAACCTAGCTCGTACCCACGCCGAGCCGTGAAAGTACATCTGAGATACGAGTTAGCATCGTGGGTAGTCGAGGTAGGTCTGGCAATAACTTACTTCCCGCCGAGTGATAGCTCTACCCATTCTTTTGGTGAGAATTGCTGTGGGCACCCGAGCGCTTTGGCCAGCCCCTCGATATTCTCGTCGCTCGCCATCACTATGGAATCGTTCTCAATGAGGTTTCGTTTAGCTAGAGCCGTTCCCATCGCGGCATATAAAGCATCCCACTGTGAATCCTTGGTGAGCTTCTGGTCTTGACTGCACTAAAAGCTAGTCCGAAGATAGATCTAGAGACTTAGGGCCATGAAAGTCACTCACAGAGACGCTACCCGACGATGCGAGGTAGTAGCCATTCTTTCCGTGGCCAGGGTTGCCGCCTGAGAGGATCTTGCGGAGAAGTTCGATATAGAGAGTGGTATTGTCGATGATATGACATACGGGCCAAGTCTGTAATACTCTTGTCAGTTCACATAGTCGCAAAGCGATAACATGAGATACCAACCGGCTGGTCTGAATCGACTCGATACACTCGTTTCATTGCTTTGGCGGCTCGAACGATAGCTACGGTCTGAATAGAAATCGCGTTCCCAAAGCCTTCTCCCTTTCCATCTACCAATGATCTATTAGCACCAGCGTGTCCTACCACGAGTGTTGTCTCCGGACAGAGGACTCTCTCAGATAGGAAAGATGGGGAAAAGCCAGAGATAGACACTTACACACTATACAAGGCACGAAAATGTAGCTGCGCACATCGTGTTTTTCAGCTTCTTCGATGACAATGTTGTTAGTTTCGACAGGCTGGACCCTTCATTAGCAGATGCACTTGATTAACTTCGACGCAACAGAAACGTACTATCTGCATGAATCCGATGGGAGCCTGTTGGGATTTCTGAACATCATAGAGGCAAGGGTCATTATCCAAAAGAGGCTTGTCAGTCGGCGCTCCGGCGTGGCTAGAGAAGATTTTGGCTCCCGATGTCTAGTAGGTGAACCATCTCGTCAGACATAGACACCAAGAGTCGTGGGGCCGAGAACTGTTCTCCTGTTTGGAAATCTTACATGCAAGAAGTGAACATGCCTGCCAGTGGTTTCCTTGATTTCGGCGAGCGCCTTGATGAAATGGACCTGCGCGGCACTGAAGAAAGGATCAACTAGATAAAAAACGACGGAAATGTCGTGTTTCAACACGGTATCCCGAACCGTAGCCTCGTCCTGGATGTTGAAAGCTAAGGGCTCTGCGCCGTACTGCTTGACAGCGGCCGCCTGCTCATCTGTTCTGACCAGAGCATACAACTTGCCGTAAGAAGGCAGGTTGGCAGAGCCCATGCGAGCGAGAAGCGTTCCTCCTAGATAGCCGGATCCTCCCGTGATAAGAATGTTATGCGACATGTTGACTCCGAGTATGCCGTCGCGGGATGAAACCAAGCAAGATACTTATCTGATGGTCGGTTTTGCTGGTTGGCCTGTCGTAAAGGAGGCTATTTGTACTTGGATGAGAGGTGGAGTTGGGCGGGTAATTACCTGGGGTAGAGAATTAGTAATCACACATTTCATAAGCATCGGCATCAGCATCGGCATCGGCATCGGCACAGGATTACGCCACCGGAGTAGGTTCTGCCATCGGCGGAGTGGGTTAGACCGGGGTGGGACTAGATGAGTGGAGATTGGACCCGGTATTAGAGACCGGTCCAGGCTCCGGCATCATATATTGGCCCGACGGATGACGTATTTGAAAAATGCTCGCACCAACAGAGTCATGTTTCTGCGACAGTGTCAATTCTATTTTGTTGTCACATCGGATTCTTCTCATGCCGGTGATCGGTACTTGAATACAATAACAGGACCACAAGATCAGATGGCGAGAACAAGAAGACAAAGAATTTACCAATTTAACAATAATGGAGCTGCGTAATTGTGTCAGTATAGTGCTAGTCTTTGTTGTAACAGTGACGCCAAACAAGAATGAGCTGAAAACGTCAAAACCATCTCCATATATTCAACACGTCTGATCTGTTAATTTCCCCCCCTATGCTACGTGCATCCGGACTTAGTCATCTCCTCGAACATAAGATTGTAGGTGGCATATTATAAAACAGCACGATATGGCGCGCAACGAAAATTTTGAAGGAAAAGCGAGATTCTTTAATTATGCTTTCGAACTCTACAGAAGAGTTGGAGTAAGCCCCATTTGGACTGATCGAGATATAGAGAACAATCGTGACCGTTGGGATCATCGACCTCTCGCGCAAAATGTTGACCCGCAGGTCAAACTCAATGTCCGCCGGACTCAACCAAGGGCGTTACACCGAGAAGCAGTCGGGTTTCGGCCGGATTTAGTTGGATCTACAATAGATCCTGATAACTTTCCTAGAGAGAGAATGGCTCAAGATCGATTGAGAGAATTCCGCCGCTGGTTCGATTCACCGGCCGGACGGAAACAAATATATATCTTTCAGAAACCGCTGGGATTTGGGGGCCAAGGAATAGCAGCTCATTACAAATACAGCGTTTCACCAAGAAGCGATCCAAACTATGAGCGACTCCAAGATCCACGAGAACATAAAGTCTATAGAGATATTGTTGTTAAATTCCCACTTAAGAGCTGGCAGAATAAGAATTTAGTAAGGGAGGCAGAGATGACAAGAGTAAGTCGGGCGATGCTCCTTACTCGACAAATCAGCAACCTAACGTCACTTAGAAAGTCAGACGATCAGCGCATTGCATCCAATTAATCGAGCCGAGGGACATTCGCAGACGAACACCGAAGTTTATCAGACCACTACCAGACGACGATTCTAGCGTGGACGGCGATTCAAGTGGAGATGAGAGCGCATCTAAGGCTCGTCTGGAAGAGCTGGGTAGAGCAGGTTATGAAGAAAGTTTGAACGAGGACAATAGTGAGGAGGCGAAAAATCGAAGGCGAAGACGAAGAGACCGCATAAGGGCACGCAGAAAGGAAACCCGCCAGCGGGAGATAAGAGAACATAACCGCCAAAAAGACCCAGATGAACCGAGGCGCGATTTAATTGTCCTCGAATATATGGAAAATGGCGATCTAGATACGTTTATCAGTAAGCTTGCGGAGGATAAAAAAAATCACTTGTACGGAGGACGAGTACCAAATCGAGTGTTGTGGTCATTTTGGCTCTGTCGTAAGTTAGCCAACTTCCCAGTCAAGAAGCCAGGATATTGACATGTGACGCACATAGTTATTCGAGCGTGCGTAGCTATGGAATACCCCCCAAGAAAGTTTCACCCTGATCGAAAAGAACCTAAACCGAACGTTTCTAAAGTTGCGGCTACGCGCAGCCGAATGAGACGTGAGCTCACCGGGCTTGGGATAACACTCGTAGACCCGGCGAACCAAACAGACCTACAGAACAGAACAGAGAGATATAACCTTCTGGGCAACGATATGATCGAGAATATTCCTAATTTCCTAAACGTCTTGAGGCGGCAAAATATGGTTCACTTCGATATCGACCCGATGAACGGTAAGTGATGTCAATATTGTTGGTTTGGATTAGCTGACGAAACTCCTATCAGTTTTAATCGGTGATTTGGAATGCACTCCCGAGGGAGAAGAGGAATGGAGACAAACACGCCTTGCCGCTGAGAAAGCAGCAGCTAATCGAGGAGGCGCCGATGCCTTCAAACCACTCCGAACGAAAAGAAAAAGGGATGACAGAGCTACCTGTGAACATGAATTCGTTCCGAGGCTCAAGGTAAGCGGACGTTAACTGGCGAACTTCAAAGAACAAAATTGAATAACAGTATGGCAGCTGGCGGATTTTGGACTGGCAGAGAAAATCAAGCGGTACGTTGGAAGTGATGGAACTTATTGGTCTATAAGTTTATGGAAGATACCTACTGACTCCCCGTGGGAATAATAGGGGGAAAAGAAAGTAAGTGGTCTATATGCTACGTCAGACTTGAATATCAACGGCTCACATTGCTATATCAAAGCGACTATTACTTCAAACGCCGAGCGAGAGGTAAGCACGGCTTTTATGCTCCTGTAAGTAAATTCCTTGCGGATATTGCCTATAGCCAATGTCCGCAGCTATTAACATACGTACAGGAACAATTCGGGCACGAATGGGAATATAGTATGTCAATTCGCCCAACTCCATACTTTAGATTCACACATGCGATTCTATACATATAATCCAACAAGAGTGTTGACGCAGCATTTTAGTGCCAGGGGACCCTGACGGACGTGAAATATCTGAATCTCTGATAGCAGGTTATTATGGCCCGCAAACGAATATTTGGGGTATAGCATATGTAATTACTCCCAACGGTACCTTGACAATAGCCAAGCTAATATTCCGGAGACGATGTGGATGGTCATCACACAATGTCTACCACCAACGCCGCCACAGCCGCAAGTCCCCGACGTCGACAATTACGACCCAACCGGTCGGACCTACGCCCAAATCGATAGAGATTTTTATTTAACGGGCGAAGATCCCCCAGTTTCGTACGGCGTACTTCTCATGGACAACGAGTTCGGCTGGGCCGACCATGCCCTCCGGGAAAGAATTTACCAGTGCCTGTATCATCGACCAGGCGACCGCCCAACCTTGCCCCAGCTGTTACGGGAGGCGGCGTCGAAGTTATGCCACGACTCGTTCCCAAATGAAAGTGACGAGGAAATAAGAGCTTGGGTTCATAAATGGTATGTTGGTATAGAGCTGCCCCACCCCCTATTCCCTTGTCGTATTCATATAGTCTGCCTCCATGGGTTCGTTCCATTGATATATTACCTATATCTCCCAACACATCATCCGACTTAACTCGATTCTCCGACTCTGTTGCTCTTAGTCTAACTCAAACAAGGATTTATGAACCTCCAATGCCAAGGGGGAACAACGACAACGCTCCTCCACCGCCGCCACCGCAGCCACCGCCGCCACCACCACAGCCAATACTACAACAACTACCACCACAACAACTACAACTTGAACCACTTCCTCCTCCTAATGCTGATGCTTCAGCAGATGTATGTAACATCGTGATTCTTCTTAAGCCCGGCGTGGGAGCAAAGGACTTCATATTAGAAGTGATATATTGCTCCCTCCACCCTTCAAATATCTCGCCGGAAGAAACAATTACTAACACCTGGTGTTGTAGGATATCACGGCCTTTAGGAACGACTTTCCAAACGGTTGCCATGCTATTCCGAATGGTGTAGGTTTGGGCCTTCGCGGCCTGACTGCAGTCGTCGATAGCCTCATGGCCCAAGTGCAGAATATGACGAACTCTGCGGGCAGGGTCATACTGTACCCTGACTACAACGCCCTGTTCGAAATATATCGCGAATTGAGGGCGAATGGCAGATTCGCATATAATAACTCGACGAACGCACAGTTAGGACTAGGGCAGAACCACGGGCCTCGTCTTGAGGACGAGATAGCGATAACCCTACAAGAGTGGGCAAGACGGGAAGGATTGGTCTTTAACCTTGGTGTCATTGAGCCGTATGGGGATCACAGGAGACTATTCGTCCTCAGGCCTCCCGACAGGGTGATCTGGATCTGGCATGGGGAGAATGGGTGGGAGGGGGTAACGCCGGCTCTTCCACGGCCGACAGCAGGAGGCGGTGATGCTTCGGCAGGTCCTGGTGATGGCAGCGGCGGCCATAACCTACAATATCTACCATCACTTTCGGCAATCCCCCCAGCAGATGTTAGCGCCCCCCGGCAAGGTGCAGCAGCATTCGCCGCGAGCTTCCCAGGCGGCGCAGTTCAAATTCCCAACAGGGTACGAATGGGCCAATGCGGATTGGTAGCACTCATTGATAGCCTGCGCGCTCAGCTGGGGCCGAACCCGATAGTTACCGCCACGGGGGCGCCCATAGTGATACCAACTTACGACGACCTGCTTCAACTATATCGAAACATGAGAGCAAATGGAGTATTTTCTAGTATCCTGGTTCAGGCCCCACAAGCAAATGAAGCTCCCAATGCCGGCCCTTATCAACCAGAGGAGTTAGCGATGGTTCTGCGAGAGTGGGGAAGACAATATGGACTCCTCCTAGATCTCGGCTTGCTGGTCCCAAACGGGGGGCATAATCTTGTACAACAAACGGTAGCCGGCACCCAGACGATCTGGATTTTCAACCCAGGCGGGACATGGCGCGGTGTGATGTCCAATCCCGACATCGGACACATACGGTACAATTTTCGATTTCCGTATGGCTTTGTTAGAACAGGAGCACCGCAACCACGATATGACCAGATGGGCACGGAGGCAATCCGATCTAGCATCATGTTTCAACTAAATAGAAACCAGATACCTAGAGGCATTTTTCCTTCCTTCAACGACATCCTGATGTACTATCAGAGGTGGATAGCAAACGGGAGAGATCCCGTAGCGGCCGGTGCCTCAGACAATCCACCATCCTGGACGCCCGGTCCCGGCCCGACCACAGTCGATGAGATGGCCGGGACCTTATTTACTTGGGCAGCAGCAATGGGGCTGAATTTGGACCTCGGGGTGTCTATGGCAAATCAACCCACTGCGCCGTACGTCGTTTTTTCTGGTCGGCCCAACACCTCTACGATCTGGATCTACTTCGAGGACAATCGTTGGGGCGGCATGATACCAAGTCGGCGTCCATCACCCCCTCTGAATAGCAATGATTCATTGCCGGACTATGTGAGCGGGGAGGTCTAGGAGGTAGGTAGGTAATTTAAACGGCTCGGAAGTATGGATCAATAGGAAATGGCAGACGTTTTAATAAAAGAATAGGAGTCACACGGATCTTCCGTCTTTCGTACGTGGCAGAAATGTGAGATGTGCTGGAGAATTAGCTACCATACCGGGAGAGGGGAGGTTTGGAAAATCGTTTTCAACGCAACAAACCGTTTTTTCTATAGTAACCGTCCGTTTCACAGAAACGCGTTTGTAAGGGCCTATTTTTTGAAAAATTCAAAATAATGGCTCCTAATTGTTGTAATTATTGCAATATTGAGGATTCGAACCAGGCTTTTAGCAAATTTACAGTTACACAAATATACGGTTACACAGATTTACGCGCTACGCCATTCAACTACGAGGGATAATTATTACATACATGCACATGCACAATAAAGCGCGCTCTATTAAACCTTATATTCAAATAAGATTTGCATACAAACGCAAAAATTCAACAAACGCAAACTTACTAGAAAACGCGTTTTCCTAACCCCCCCATTTCCGCTATGGTAGCTATGAGGGACAAAGAACAATTCACGGTAGTAAAGGTGGGCTAAAATGAATATTTGTATAAAGCAATCTGTCAACAAGGCTCCGAGTTTCTTCCTCACGTTTTAACGTCGACCTAGTGTTCCACGCGCTATGCTATTGCAAACACGCACCCCTTGCTGTATTAGACGTCGATTCCTCGACCCAGCCTAAGATTTAAAGCTGCTGGCAGTTACCCAGGCTCTCGGACACAATCATGCATGTGCCGCAGCTGTATCCGTAGATGGAGAGGTTCCGGCACATCTTGTCGTCGTGGCAGAAATGGCTGACGCAGCTCTTCTCCTGCGTTTCCTCGAGCGGGCCCCGCGGTCGCGGCTTGGAGGTCTCGGCGCCGGATCGCGCATGGGCCTTCTTGGCCTCGGCGAGGACGGCGGCGCTCGGGCTTCGCGGCCAGCCGCCCTCCGACGGGGCGCGGTCGTCCAGCTGGCGGAAGTCGACCACGTTGAAGTCCTTGTCGAAGGATCGTGCGACGTTGTCGGAGCCGACGTGGGTGAAGCCGGCGCCCGAAGCATCTCTCTTCATGCCCGGGAGCACGTCGCGGACAGATCGGGTCTTGCGACATGTTAGTCAAGTTGGCTTCGTTGAGGGGGTTCAATCTTACCTGGTGAGAGGACGGCATAGCGACCGACAGGCTAGCTGCAGCCAAGAAACTGACAATCACCGAGCTCTTCATGATGGCGAGATGATTGAAGTGATTGAATTGAAGTAATTGGGATTTATGAAGAGATTGATTGAAGTTCGAAGAATGTGACGAATTGTCTGTCTCAATGTTTACGCTCTTTCAATGGCTCGAAAATCCAGACGGTGCCTTCTTTATATCATCGAGTCCATAAATTGATCAGCAGTCACTTTGGTCAAGTGCTCGCTTCAAGGTTTGCCGGCGCCGTCTCATAGCCACACGAGACCCGATGAGCACATTCTCGCCCGAGGAAGCCGCATCCCGGACGGATAAGCGTGGCAGTCGTATGGCCGTAGTTTCCTCAGGCCGGAGTCCACAGAGCGGTGCTGCGTGGCTGTAAGCTTACGGGTAGGTTCGCGACTGCATGTTTAGCATATGGCTCGGGGAAGACACGGTCAGATCCTTCGGTACTTACGCGGCAGGAAATCATTCGTATTTTGAGTGGAATACGGATTGGTCGGGTTTCAATAAAGATCTTCAGTGTTAGTGAGAGCTAAGAGGTACCCATTCTTCTAGCAATGCCTCCCGAACCCCTAATTACCTTGATTATTATATTTATCTAAACTAGAAACCCCCCCAAAGTCGTTCCAATTGACTATCAAAAGTACGTGATGTTAATTCAGATTAAGGACTGAAACATGACTCGCTTTGGTAACGTTGCAGCTTAAAATTGAAATGTGCTTGATTAATAACAACTAACCGACTAAGAAGCACATAACACTCGCATAGATATTAGACGGTTGTTTGAGCTGAATAATTTTATCAAAGTGGCCTTGTTTAGGGCTAAGGGGTTTAAGGTTAAGTTGAAATTGTGAAGGTAATTTCTTAAAGGTTCGTTGACCCCTGAGTTAGGGACGGTTACGTAATCTGACGGTTGACGGCTTGCAATTGTAATCAATTAGCGTCAATGAGCTTCTCATAAAACAGGAAGAACAGTGTTGTTTTACAGCCTGCAACCTCTTATTGGGAGAGTTGATGGATATGTTAAAAACGAACAACAGCCAGGCTTTAATGTCCAGGATTGAGCTAGAATTGCATCTCCCGCTCTTCTTGCAATGCAAAGATTAAGCACAGAAGGCATCGTAACTATTGCTATAGGTAAAGGCTAATCTCTTCATAGATAGGAGGTAGGAGGTACTCAAAGTAAAAGAGCGATTAATATTTCCCCCCATCTGGTCAAAGTACCTCCTACCAGGTAATGGAACGATGCTTGATGATGTGGCTAGGGCCGGCCCGTTCATTTAGGTGGCCCAATGCGACGTCTTACCGCTGTATTTAGCCCTATAAAGAAATCAAGATAAGCTGCACCCCCTGCACCCCGGCATTCCCCCGCCATTGCAAGGTAACCCGAAGTTATATCCGCTGTTAGATGCCCCTATTCTCAAACGCGCGGCGATGAACTCTGAAGCTATCCTAGTAAGGTTGCCTTAATCTTTGTTAGCACACGCCACGCCAGGCATGCTGAGGCAATACCCTAGGTTAATCATACCAGGTAGGAGGTATGCAAGTAGGCTAAGTTAAGGTCTTGGCAAATAACCTTATTTACAGAACCCTTAGACATACGACATTAGAAAGAGCTGTGCCACAAAAACACAGCATAACTATTTATAAATACAGCATCGGTGAGATATTTGACAGTGATCGTATGGTCATGCCTGGCCATTGCCTTGGCTCATAGCAATCTAGACACGACTCCGTCCAAGACAGCGTGGATACCAAAACAGCCCCCAAGACTGATTCTATGCTAGGGTTCGAGATTAAACGTTCACCACGTGGATGTAAATCTAATATTCCATATACCACTCAGATGACTATCTAATATTCTGAGCAATATATGAGTACTTTTTTTTATTTTCTTTTGTTAGATCAACTGCCCCCCGAGGAAGCCAAAAATCTACGCGCGATAGAACTTCCAAAACCCGCCTGGCCAAGCAACATCCCCGCGATCTCCCCAGTCTAGGCGCAGAGAGTCAACGACAGATCCACAGGCTCGGGGCAGCTGTACACCTTCTTGGCTTCTGGCCTGCTATAGCAGCCAGGGTCGAAGGCCGCGCAGTCGAAAGCCTCGCAGCCGGCGCCCGGCGTCAAGATGTCGTGCGACTTTCCAAAGGGGTTTCCCAACTCCCTGCATTCACGTTAGTAAGCCGTAAAGTGCCAGGTGAGGATCAGAATAACTCACGAGCTCAGCTCGTCTACGAGGAGATATATTAGCAAAGATATCACTGGCTTGGGTCCGTGGACAGGGAGGTGCACTCACAGGAAACAGAACCAGAGTTTGGGAAAGAGTAATTGAAGACGAGCGGGTGGGCGAGAGTCTGGTCAGTATCGATTTTTATGGTCTATGCATGTAGTTAGCTTGCTTCGTGCCGGCGATGTGAAGGTTGCGGAGAAACTCACCGAGCCGGATGGGTGAAAGACCTCCGTGAAGGTGGCACCGGGCGTCAGGACACTCCGGATTCCGGCACCGATGCCGTCGTTGGGGAATGACTGGACGTAGACAACAGGAGCCGGACACTTGGTCGTCACAATGGCTCGTTGAGCAGAGGCGCGGGTGGCCACAAGGGCAGCGCCGACGATAGCAGTGAAGAACTTCATTTTGAAGATGTGTGGATGTAAAGGATTTTAAAACCGCGTAGCGAATGTAATCAAGAGCTGCGAGATAATTCTTAAAGTGAGTATGAGTGAGTGTCGAGGACTATGCTCCTACCTTATATGTGTTGTGTGTTGTGTATATATGACACTTCAATTAATCACCAGCTGAGGCTTCACGTATTGCCATCATGGCCATCCAAATACGAGCCTTGATCTTCGTATTACCTTGTCACAAGATCAGAATCAAGTCATGATCTTGGGTCTCATTAATAACTGTTGCTTGAAGGATCCTGTCCTCGCGAAATGAGGCCCGAACCGTACTGGATACACTCACCTTACCGATAGGGTACTAACCCAGTACGTAATTCCCCCTAGAGTCGATCATAAGACAATTGACAGGATAGGCTAAGCTGTGCCACTTGCGTACCTTATTGCTGTCGCCCGTCGAACGAGATCACATTAAAATCAAATGAATGACCAAGACAAATTTTCAATTGTCAAAAGTAGGTAAGTTTAGGTGTTCAGTGGGTTGTGACGGACATGTGGAAATTGATACTGTTCCTTATAATTACAGGGATGGGCGTTCCGTAGCGCTATACTTACAGGACGTTCAGGAAATACTGTGCCATAACACGCTATATTTTTAGCACAAAATAGCGGATTGCTCTGGCTGAGGGCCGCTACCACCCAAATGTTAGGTACCTCTTAGGCTCAACCGCACGCCCAGCTTTCAGGGGGTGAAAAAAAGGGGGAGGGAAAAGCCCAAGCAAAACTTCAAATTACACGTCTCTCAAAAGACCATCCATTGCCCGCACTCTTCTACGAGTTTGGCGGCCGATACATATGATCAGGCCAATCCGTCTTATCTAGATTTCCCCATTAGCAAGATCCTCTGCCACAATATTGATACCCTTGTCGTTATTAGAGAAGGTGGCACGCCACTTCTGGTTTCCTCTAGGGATCAGCTCAACCTCAACATCTTTCTTAGGCAACGGGCAGGCCCTGTCCATTACCATGTTATTCTTTGGCTCAATCCATTTTCCTCCGATGGGTCGCACATCGAATCGTGCAATCAGCAAAGCCACAAGGGCCAAGACCGCGGTACTAGCAAAATGACGACCTGGGCACAAGACATGACCGCCGCCAAAGCCACGGAAAGCAGCGGCGGGATATCGCGTACCTCCGTCTTTTCTGGTACCGAGGAAGCGTTTGTGATTGAACTGATCCGTGGTCGGACCCCAAAGAGACTTATCGGAGTGGATGACAGCGTTAGGTATCAAGACAACGCCGCCATTTTTGAGGAAGTATTGATTATCTACCAGAGTATCCTCTTGGATGATCCGTGCAGCTATGCTGATTCCATGGAACCGTAACACTTCCTGCCATGTAGACACTAGAATAGGGCATTGTGTTCTAATCTGGGCGAGGTCGATGGTACAGACGTTATCTGGGCCAGTTTGCACAAGTTGATCGATCTCGCGCCGGCAATCTTCGTATATTACGGGATCAGCTAGGATCTGCCAAACAGTTCAGAAGGCAGTAGGGGCGGTATTCACAATACCGGCGGCGACTTGTCCGATTTCGGTATGAGCTATGTCACTCAGGTCGAGACCGAAAGCAGAATTGTGTTTCTGTCGGAGCTGCACGAGAAGAGAGCCATCGAGATGTCGGTTCTCTTCAAAGTAGCGCTTTAGTTCTGCCACCAGAACATCCCGGGCCTTCACGCTTCGTCTAGCGAAGACATTCGGCATGAAGTCCATTAGCAGAGCCATAATACCGCTCTCGTATTCGAACCACGCCTCCTCGTTCTTCGCATTACGAAATGGATTGTGGGGCCCATAGGTGGCATCCATTGTAGCAGCGAAAATTTCGTGACGGACCCAGTCGAATAGTCGAATCGTAGGCCGGTCTTGAGACGCAAGTCGATCGAACGACGCTGCGAAATTCTTAGTAGCTGGTCTATTGAGAGCATCCAGGCCCGGGCCAGGTGAAGCAGCCGGGGCGGTAGACCTGGGAAAGCTCCGCAGATAACCGTCCTCCGTGAGCCGCTTTTCGCCTGCGATCTTATCCATGCCGGCCTTACTCACGGCCATAGCTTTGTCACAGGCCCGAGCCTGAATTGGAGAGAAGGCAACAGTCAGGATATGACGGTCGATGCGTTGGAGGAGAGACAGAGAATTGACAACGTAGAGAGGTGGTCCAGGGACACGAAGTGTGTAAATTGGAAAACTGTATTCATCTCTGAAGATGTCTTAGAATATTTGTTAAGGAGTTAGGGTTGGGTAGGGGAGATATACCTCATCCGAATATAACAGCCACCCTTCTCATAGAGCATTCCGACGAGAGGGCTAATGAAAGGGATAGTGCCAACGAACTCTTTCGGCTCTCTTGGATTGCGAGTGAATACGGCCAATGCTCGTAAGAGGACATATGCGGCCGTTATGCTTGCTACCGTTATGACGATGATAGATGGCATTTTCAAGAATTGATACCTTGAGTAAGGAATCAAATAATAATAGGTATGTTAGATCTTAGCATTTGAAGTAAAAGAAAGACTCGTAGAGAGAAGGATTTAAAAGGCAACCAGCACCATCTCCCTTATAATTGTCGAGGTGTGTAAAATTAATGTCCTGTCGTGTAACAGTATTTGTCGACCAACAAGTCTCAAAATAGGACCTAAGCTCCTCCCATTGTTAGCACTTCTCTTACCCATGTAAGGTACTTAGAGATCGCGAGCTCCTCTGCGTGTAAGTATCTCGCCTTACAACCATGATATTCACGGTTTCATCTGTGACACACAGGTAGAAAGACTACTCCCTTGATGTGTAGGAAGGAAATTATATATTTCTTAGGATTTTCATGGCTTGATTGACAATGGATAAATGCTTCTTGTTCTCGGTCGCCCAGGTAGTAAATGCACTACATTCTTGAAAGCTCTTGTTGGTGACACTCAAAAGTGAAGAGAGCAGAGACCAACAGCGGTGGCGTCTCTGTTGACTAAAACCCTAAATTTTGTGGCGCCTATCGCCGAGCCCCACTCAAGGTACTGTTCAAAAAAATATAAATATATCCGACGAAATAAACCGCCGTCGTTTGAATATAACAATGCGGAATTGTCAACCTCGGGCATCACTTGGAAGTTGAACCGTTAATTGAACCTTTTATAAATGGCACCTTCCTTAGTTGAAATAAAAGGGGCGGCTTAAAGGGATTTAGGGGATTCTTCTCCGCATTATATAAGCGCCAATATTCTATTCGTGCGGCAGCATTAACAAAAGCTGTAAATAGTCGGTCGACGTAGCATCAGAGTATGTACGCCATTTTACTATTGGAGGAAATATCGGAAATATCAGCCACTTCCACACTGGCATGCTACCTCGAATCTAGAACACGGCTATTGCCTGAGGAGGGGGTCACTCCAGCGGTGGGGTTACCACGTGAATAGTGTCAAACCGGTCGAGGTAAACAATGGATGCTACCAGAGGCGGGCCAAGATGGGGATAACTTGGAAGTCCTGGCTAAAGCACATTGCGGTGCATAAAAGCCCACCATGTCGCCGTCCTGTTCCGGCTTGTTTACTTGAGCTCGTTTCTCATCACGGACGTGCCCGCTAGAAGAGGCTCGAGTCAAACATGTTTTCGCGACGAAGCCGCCAGTGCGCTCTAGGCCTTATTGCCTCGAGCTCCCTCGTCGCCGCCGGGCCCTGCGACATCTACTCCTCCGGCGGCACACCCTGCGTCGCCGCCCACAGCACCACGCGAGCCCTGTACAGCTCCTTCAGCGGCGCGCTCTACCAAGTTCAGCGCGCGTCCGATGGCGCTAGGACCACCATCTCGCCGCGGTCCGCCGGCGGCGTCGCTAATGCCGCTACCCAGGACGCTTTCTGCGCCAACACGACTTGTCTTATTACTATTATCTACGACCAGTCCGGCAGGGGCAACCACCTCACGCAGGCTCCGCCCGGCGGCTTCAGGGGCCCGGAATCCAACGGCTACGACAACCTAGCCAGCGCCATCGGCGCGCCCGTCACCCTGAACGGCCAGAAGGCGTACGGCGTCTTCGTCTCCCCCGGCACCGGCTACCGCAACGACGCCACCAGCGGCATAGCCACGGGCGACGGGTCCGAGGGCATGTACGCGGTGCTCGACGGGACCCACTACAACGACGCTTGCTGCTTCGACTACGGCAACGCCGAGACCAACAACCTGGACACGGGCGACGCCCACATGGAGGCCATCTACTACGGGACCTGCGCCGTCTGGGGCAGGGGTTCAGACAATGGACCGTGGCTCATGGCCGATCTCGAGAACGGCCTGTTCTCCGGGTCCGGCGCGGGCCTAAACAGGGCCGACCCGTCCATTTCCTACCGCTTCGTCACGGCGGCCCTCAAAGGGAGGCCGAGCCAGTGGGCGATGCGTGGTGCCAACGCCGCGTCCGGATCGCTCTCGACGTATTACAGCGGCGCGCGTCCGTCCGGCTACAACCCCATGCACGAGGAGGGCGCCATCATCCTCGGCATCGGCGGTACGTATGAAACCATGTCGTGCTCTCATTTTCAACTCCGGGTTCCCAGCCTCCTTTCCACGTCTACCCGCATTTCTCTCCTCTCTCTCTAATATTTTAGAAAAGCCGCAACCCTAGTAGAATATATGTGAAAAGAAAACAAAGATTACTAACAAACATGTTTTCAAGGCGATAACTCCAATGGAGCCCAAGGCACATTCTACGAGGGCGCTATGACCTCGGGATACCCGAGCGACGCTACCGAGAACTCGGTTCAGGCAGACATCGTGGCCGCCAGGTACGCGACGACGTCGCTGACGAGCGGGCCCGCGCTCACCGTCGGGTCGTCGATCAAGCTGCAGGCGACGACGCCCGGCTACACGACGCGGTACCTGGCGCGCACGGGCTCGACCGTCGGCACGCAGGTGGTCTCGTCGTCGAGCAGCGCGGCGCTGCGGCGGCAGGCGACCTGGCTCGTGCGCGCGGGCCTGAGCAACGGCGCGTGCTTCTCGTTCGAGTCCGCGGACGCCGCCGGGAGCTACATCCGGCACTACGACTTCGCGCTGCAGGTGGCCGCCAGCGACGGCTCCAAGCAGTTCCGCGAGGACGCCACCTTCTGCCCCCAGGCCGGCCTCAGCGGCCAGGGCACCTCCATCCGCGCCTGGGGCTATCCCACCCGCTACTTCCGCCACTACTCGAACGTCGGCTACGTCGCGAGCAACGGCGGCGTGCAGACCTTCGACGCCGCCTCCTCGTTCAACGACGACGTGAGTTGGTTGATTAGCACCGGCTTTGTTTGACGCAGTGGATCTTCAGTTTTTGATAATGACATTTTTATATAAGTGAACATCTATAACGTTACGTCTATTCCTTCGCAAGTCAAGTTTTATTCGTTCATAGGATTCATCGGGCCGTAACCCTCCAAGAAGTCGTACAATCGTAACCATAAGTCTTATAGACCACGCCGACTGGCCTTCGCCCATTGCTTCGTTTTGGCCTGCCTCGACTCTCCAACCCCATACAAGCAACCGTTCTAAAAGAATACCTACCTAGGTACATATAGAACGACCAACTGAGCTCGTTTCGCTCCAACTCAAAGCACTGCATGTACCCATCTTCCATCATGCACAGCTTGCAATACCAGCTACCTCTTTGCGATATTGATCATAACACTTGCAGCGGGAGTCCTCTCGAGATGTCCAATGATAAGGATTAAAATAGAAGCAAATTTAATATAAATTAGTTCGATCAATCTATGTCACGATGCTAACCATACGCTAAGGAAAACAACCAGGTTGCTGCACAAACTATGGACCTAAAGGCGCTACGGTACCCTACGTATGTACAGGAGTTCAGGGCAAAGGACCACGTCCAGGCAATGGGAGATTCCGTAACTCCTAACAGGCTCCGGAGATAACCCTACTCGGGAGGTAGGGGAGGAGGTCGTGACAATCTACCTACATCTAAAGCTAAGAAAACCTGACTTATCAGTGACGAAATGATGTCAAATCGTTAACCCGACTCGTTACCTCCCGGTCTTTAGCCTGGCAACATAGAGTGCTAAGATCCTTCTGCTGGGGGCGTAGTGTGTTGCGACGAAGCACCTGAAGGCATCTCAGAACTATTAGTTACGTTTGAATAAAAAAATAGTGTAAAAGAATTACCTCAAGAGGTATCGAGGCGTCCTCGGAAGCATGTCGCAAAGGAGTTTCTGGCTGCAACGGGGTGTCAGAGGGCTGTTTACCAGCTGTTGAAATGAAGGATCAAGAGACTTACTGTCAGGTACAGTACATGGAGACGTAGTACCTAGGTATATAAATCAGGGCTTCCCCCTTCACTTATAATAGCTAGTAACTCACCTAATACACATAACGTCAGGTCGTATACCGTATCTTTTAGCACCAGGTTCCTAAGTCCTGTTAGCTACATATAGCATGATAATAAGAGGAGAATTACCTTATCGAATAAGGATTCAATTGGTTCGTCTTTTCTTCAAATAGAAGGGTCTGGAACGTAACCGACCTCTCTACTAGCTTGTCCTGAGCTTCTTGGAGGGATGTGCGATAGCGCGTTGTTCCCGGGAAGTCGCCAGGCTTTGATTGGAACTTTTCAAACCAATGCGTGACAACATCTTCTTGTAAGGATTATTGAGCTCGGGCTAAAGCGATTGCCTCTCTTAGGTCAGTCTCGACCGAAATCCTTCAACGTTTCGACTTAGGTCTAGTCATTGTTGATGAAGTTACTACTGCAAGAGGAGTGTACAGAGGTAGACTGAAGAATGAAAGATATGAGAACAGAAAAAAAGAAAAGAAGAAAAATAAGAACTACGGTTAACAAGTCTGGATAATAAAGACATGACATGGGGCGGTGGGGGGCAGGAGGCCGTGACTGCCAGATTTTCTTGTCACTTCGTCGAGGAAAGAGGAAACAGTGCCAAGTACAAAGCATAATTCTAGTCAGGTGTTAGCCACTAGAATAATATTAGGGTTTTAACTAGGTACATACCTACTCGCTGTAAGTCCATTGATGGCAGGTGCTATGATTACCTCACCTAGGCGCAAGACAAACCTTGCTCAAGGAGGACTTTGCTCATAACGATGGAGTTTCCTTACAATATATTTATGTAACTACCTGCATCCTGGGCGATAGCGAGATAGAAAAATAGCGTTAGCGTCCCCCGGCTAACTGTATAGAAGACTATCACAGGGAGTCATGTCCATAGATCGAGATACAAGCAGTATATTACGCAATGGCATGGCATATTGTCAGTTTCTAGACAGCAGTCTGCCTGATGAGCTCGATGCCCATTTCCCAGGGCTTATACTGGGCTAGACTCAGCTTTGCCGCCCCCTTTGCGTCGAGACCGGGCAAGCGAGAAGCCGTCTCGTAGAAGCTGATACAAGACGTAGCCCTCTTGTTCGGACTTGAAAGGGCATTCAATGCGTAGCTTGGAAATAATTTCATCCGGGATATCAGTGGCGGTAAGAAGAGACGAACAAGTATTGCCGACGCTCTCATAGGCGGCACACGGAGGCAATATTAGCCGCAGTAGAGCCACCAAGGCTGTAGTTGACACCTGCTAACATGATGGTCGGCGATTGGGTGATGGATGGAAGTTTTTGCCGCGCAGCTTCAGTCTAGGAGTGTCAGGGGATAATAGCGGAGACCAGGGGTGACCCATCTAGTAACCCCTTTCGAGTATATAAGGGACAGGGGGTGCCCAAGAAGAGTGAGAGGGCATATATTATACTATCAATTTACCCCTGATATATACACCACCACGGAAGCTTGGGGTATCTACAGAATGATTTGAGGTTTCCTCTCATAGACAGTGATGAATATTTGTCACCGAAAAGCTGATAGTCTATCAACGACCCGGCTAACAAACTCACAATAACATCAAACGCAGTATGGCACCAAGCCAACCAAACCAACAGGCAAACAACGATGCTTAGGAAAACAGATAGGAAGACTGATTCCACCCAACAGGGGACACATTTAATCCCAGTTATCTACCTAGGTACATATACTACATCCCTCCGTTCCATCTAGCGTAACTTATCATCCCAACTAGGCTTTCCACTTCCGAGCAAACCGAGCTAGGAAGGCCGCGGGAAATCCAGGCTGCCAAGCATACTTGCCCAGGTAGCTCCTAGCTTAGTTATCCAAGAAGCATCACGAAGCGGAGAGAGCTATTGGCAACCATGTCGGGCTCGCCGAGACGTCGCTCTGCCTCGTCCAGCGACTCGTCCAGCGACTCCTCCATCTCCGTAGACCACGACAACCGCCCACCTTGGCAACCCCGGCGTCCCATCCAGGCCCCCCGGCGGGGTGGCGACCCCATTCGGATAGTGCGCCGCTACCTGTCATCCGGCGACATTCAGTACGTGATCGCGGATCCCCTACCCGTAATCGAAGCACCCGACCGGATCGTGTGGCCACCAGCGGAGGCCGCCGCGGACGCCGGAGAGACGGAAGCGCACGAGCGCCCGCAGCCGCCGCCATCTCGAGACCCGCCGGCGTCTCGGGGCCCCTCCACGCCCGCGCGGCCGCGCACCACCGCGAGTCCCGAACGCCCAGTCCTCCCGGCCTTCGGCGGCGGCGGCGGCGACAGCGTGACGACGCCGCCCAACGCCGTGATCGCGGGGGGTCCGATGCCGGGCCGGCGGCGGAACAAGCGCATGTCGGACGGGCACGGGAGCGTCTCGCCGGGCAACCCCGCGCGCCGGCCTGCGGGCGCCTTGTTCGGGTCCCTGACGTCGCTCGGGAAGGGCGAGGAGCCGCCGCCTCTCGGACAGATGCCGCGGTCTGCGGATAATCCGAAGGAGGGCGAGGACAAGGAGAAGAAGGATAAGGAGGACTAGATGGGGAGAGCAGAAGTTAAGGGATGGAAGGGGGAAAGGGTATTTACCGTGTTTTCGTAATAGGGGCTGCCAAGGGGTGATTTACTTCTGCGAGGGATGTACTGACGGTCGAATTTGGGGGGAACGGTGGAAAGTTTGGTAACGGAACAACTGCAATCGAAAAGGGGTTTCAAGACTGATGATGCTGGAAAGGTTCAAGGGAATTCGAATAGAAGAGGATGAACGCATCAGACACTGTATTGTGAGGGATAGATCGCGCAATAGATGCTTTGCTTATTTGGTATTCCGAAACGCGGGCCTCATCTTACCTCTCATCACCGAGTCTCCTTTATTCCCAGATACTCGTATAGGCTGTAAATCATATAGCTGACTGTAGCGCATCAAGATATTCATGATTGGAGAGATGGATCGAGTTTGGGGATACAACATCCACAGTTGAATCCGGGACGACGCCAAATACCGTCACGAATGGAACGACTGCAAGAACGAAACCTGAATGACCGCCGCGAGCAAGCACCTCACGTACCCCTGTCGCGTCGCGAAGAGTTTTATTACAAGCAGAAAGTGGTAGCTATATACAGTGCGCGGAGCAAACACCCTTTCCATGAAACGTCCGTGCCTTCAGCGCGATTCCAATAGATTAATTGCTAACCCCGTCTAATCAATCGTACCCGCAGCCCTTGCTTTGTTACAAACCCATACCGTAAGATTTTCCTACCAAAAAAACGAATAACTTTTGGATCCCCGAGCCCCAAATGGGTGACCTTGGTCTCCCCCCCCCCATTGACTAAGCGGCGCAGATGTGATTCCAAGCGCCGACGAGGGTCTGGTTCATCGAGACGAAAGACTCGGGTTCCAATCTGCACATGACGCGTTAGCCACAATCCATGTACTCTCTTCTCTAGAAAAGGAAACTAGAGAGCTGGGATGGTAGAAGGACTTACATGTTGTCGTAGCAGCTGCACAGCGAGCCCAGGTTGCCGTCCGTGGGCGCGTAGTTGACGAAGAAGCTGCCGGCGCTCGGCATGTTGTTGCAGTAGTACTGGCATTTGAACTGGGCGTACGCGAAGCCGGACTCCAGGGGCTGCGGAACGCCGAAGGTCTGTTTGCGCCGTGTTAGCCTCTCGTACTCATCATCCGTATGGTTGCGAATAGATCGGGCTTGGTCGACTGTGATAAACGTCTGCTGGGAAGGAGTAAAAACGGAAGGGGAAAACTCACGTAGGTACCAACTACGTGGCCGTCCGCCCATGCCGGCTCGGGCTGATAGCCCTGCTGGAACGCGATGGTCGGGATGGCCGGGGCGTAGTTGATGGTGTAGCCAGCCGTGACGACGGGGTCTCCCGTGGTGCAAGGCGTAGCCGCCGGGGTCGGGGCCGGGGGTTCGGCCGGGTACGCGAGTCCCAGCGTAGCCGAGACGGCGACCGTCAGAAGAGTTCGCAGCATGATTCCCATTGTTATGTAGTAGGCTGTATCTTGGTCTGAGAGGAATAACTGTTGCTCTTGAGCTTCCAAGTATAGAGATTAGGTGTCCCTTTTAAAGTCGTAGTAGCAACCTGCGCAAGTTACACTGGGTTCTGGCTTGACGTTGGAAGGGAGGAACAGATAGATTAAGCCGGGACCGTCAGCGTTAGTTATGCCAAGTGAGCTTAGATGAGTTTGATGTGCTTCTAAATCGGGTACCGGAATGGCATGACAAGAGGTGACAGAACTGATGTCGAGAGTTGACGGAAGACAGGGGTCGAGAAAGATCGGCGCTGCAAGTTTGTGCCCGCCACTTGGAAGCGAGGAAATGGCTTGTTGGCGTCCGCGGCACCCGCAGCACTGTAAGGTACAGACAGCGGGTTCAAACTAATAAGGAAAGTTGCAGAAGGTGAGCCCCTCTGCTTCACTTACATTGTATGTGGAAATTCCGTGACACCTTCTCCATCTGTTCTTGGAGGGAGGGAAGTAAAATTTTCTGATGAATCCTCTGTCGGTCGCGGTCTGGTCAGGTCATGGCGGCGACGCCCGCCCTAGAACAAACTCCACGTATAGATAAAATGTTTGCATCCTCCGAACGGCAATTCGAACGAACTCAGGACCCTGGAATGCAAGTGGTATAGGGTCAACCGCACGTCAACGTTGCCTCATAAATAGGCAAAATGCAACCCAGGCAATATAGGATAAAAAATGTTGGGCAAGCTTCCGCATCTGATTGGGTGACCGACGGATAGTAACTTCCCTGTCGATCTGGAGATCCAGGTCGGTTTGTTTCGTGGGAAAATACCACGCCGCAACCATGATGAACCAAATACCGGATCGCTATTGGATTGCGGCCATGGTGCTGGGAAATATATGCGGGCAAGCTTAAATTTGGACGGCATCCACACGGAGTGGTCCAGATTTGACTATGATAAAGAGGCATAATAAGGTCGATCGATCCAGAAGGCGACGAATATAAATCTGAGGGTGTACATCATAACTTAACCGAGCCAACGACCCTCCAGACCCTCGAACTTGGTATATGCCGATACATTCTCCAAAGGCCTTGGGTGTTCGAGAACAGAGGCAAGACATTGTATACTACCATCTGGATCATATCTGTTCATAGAGATAGTGAGAAACCCAAGGAATCAACAGTTCATCTGGGGTTTACCATCTTAGACAAATGGTTATGTGACATTACTTAGCTACAACTTGATTAATGATGCCAGAAGGACACGAGTTAACGCCGGCCATGCAAGGTATCCATACTCCAACAATGCGAACTCATCTGTCGTATCTCATGGTTGATTCCATGATCTGTGTCACTCCAACATTCGATGGGAACCGAGTATTAAATAAATTGGTCTAGGCACACATGTATGCGCTTCGCCGTCGGCGGGGAACATTACGCAGTGGCATGCATGCC
Source organism: Hypoxylon cercidicola (assembly GCA_022578845.1). Taxonomy (NCBI): domain Eukaryota; kingdom Fungi; phylum Ascomycota; class Sordariomycetes; order Xylariales; family Hypoxylaceae; genus Hypoxylon; species Hypoxylon cercidicola. The sequence continues at coordinate 209,045 of MU399506.1, forward strand.
GCGCCGTAGTGATGTGCAGATGCATATCGCATGTCTGCTGTCCGTCACGCCTTGAACGACTTGCTGCCTTCGCACAGGCCCGATGTTAGCTTCGAAAGTGCTACCCAGGTTGGGGAATATTTCAGCCCTTCATCATAGGCAGGAATCGTTCCAGGTCGGTTGACATCGTCCCAGCTGCATATTACACGGCCATCAATGCCGGTGCTCGCATCAGAATCGGCTTTCCACTCAACATCCACCTTCCAGGGTGTAGTCCAGTCGCGACGATAGAGCTTGATCCTGGTTAAGCCGTCTTCTGGTACGACGCCAAATAGCTCATCGGGTGGGTTGTCGTTGACTACGAAGGAAGAAATAGGCTTCTTGAATGTAACTGCACATGATCTGCTATCTTTCGCGTCGATATTAAATATAGCCTTTGTTTCACTCCCGACTCGAGTGATATTGAAATCCAACCAGCTACCAAACCCCTTCTGCGGCGGTATTCCGTCGGGATGTGTCCTAACCACGTTAGGTGGTACGTCCGAGCCGTCGTAAGAGCAGGTAGTTAAGCCGCCGCGCAAGCTCTTTTTCGAGTCGCACTCAAGATCTTTGCCCATAGCAGACGGCAGCTCAGCAATTGTCAATTTGACAAATTCTTCTAGACCAGCGTAATTGACCTTTGAGAGGCCGGTATCGAGGTCAACAGTCTGCTGAAAATAGATTTTATATCTGCTATCCTCGGAGAAGGGGAAAGCAACTAGGTTGTAGATCAACGTAGCAGTGAATACTAGGAGTAGGAACAATGGGACGTGGTGGGTGACTCGATGTATGAACGGGGTGATTGGGAGCAGCAGGAAGATGCTAAAGAATGCAGTCATGAGATAAGGGAGAAGTAGGCTGGATCCATCTGCACCTGTCTGCGAAACGGATGCGACCATCGACAGACCATTTTGGGCTATCAAAGCGATTAAGAATGGTCCAAGGATGAGGAACTGAAGAATCCAAACCCAGCCTGGAAGGTTTCCCGACCACATCTGTTCGTATTCATACGGTTGGCCTTTGTCACCCTCGCTCAATGTCGTCTTGCTTATGAATGCCGATATGGAACGCCGATACGTGGTAGCGAAGGTAGTCCGATGATTATCGCCAGAGCCACCTCCCACTAGAGGCGTTGTCTCGGTTGGCGGGGATTGAGATTCATCTTCATCAGCGCCATCTTCGGCTTCATCAAGCTCATCACGGCTCGGCGAGACCAAATCATCAGCATGTGGAACAGTATTGATATGATCCCTGATTTCGTGCTCGTCGTGTGCTCGCTGCGCATACGACAGCTTCGTCGGCAGGGCGAATAGTTCACAGAGAGTAATGAAAGAGGCAAGGAAAGTGGCCGAGTGGAAAAAGACGAATATGTATCCTGCCGCAATTCTAAAGCGATCCTCAAAAACGGTATTCGCGACCAAAATGCCCCATGCAATGGTGAATAACCAGAAGATGGAGTAGCCTCTGTGGAGAGCACTAGGACGCGCGAAGTTGGCCCCGGCCATGATGGTCCAGAACACGAAGTAGAAAAGAGAAATCATCATCGCCCACCTGCGACTTGCCATTAGTACCATGGAAAGGAGGGTACTGGTTCGGGACTTACACAGTATATTCATTGCTGTATATGACCAACGGGTTGATCTTGGTTAGCAAATATGCAGAGCCGATGACCAGGGCTCCTGCAACAACCAAGGCAAAGGGGAACCTGAACATGCCCTTTCGACCACCTAACATAATCGGATCTAGGTCGGACCCTTCATAAGCAGACCGGCTTGCCGAGAAGAAGTAGTATTTGTCGCAACGTATCAGAATGCACGTAAGAGCCATGAGTATTAGAGGCGTAGCGATCAGTAAGGTCAGAGACCACGCAAACAGGGTCCGTAGGTCGAAAAGAGCAAAAGCCTTTCCAAATATATCGAACCAGACACCGTCATTGCCGCCACCATTCCACACTTTGTTCCGATCCCCATCTGGGCGCTCTCCGATGAAGGTCTCGCCTGTATCTCCGGAGAGGTACTGCATCGTGTGGAGGGAACTGCTCAACATATGCCAGAGACTGGCCCGTGATGCATGGCCTACATCATCTTGATTTGTATGATATCGAGCGCGAGGTCGATAAAATGCCACGTCTAGCCCCCTTAAGCCGAAGACCCCATTGAATACTATGTAGTCGGTGTTACTTCTTATAGCTCCTAGACTGAAAGCATCGGACGAGATGACAGTTCCGAACGGGTTTTCAGTACCCTTATACGCCTTCGTAACTTCGGCGTCGGTCGTGCGGAACAGATTAGCTCGGCCGCCAGCGCCAGCACCTTCGAGATTCAAAAAGGTGTGGCAGAAAGGAAGAAGAGGGTGGTTTGCAAAAGCTTGAGCGCCCCATAGCCCATCTTCCTCGTTGTTATTGAACAGCGCTACGATGCCTCTTTGAGGTTGGTTTTCCGGGCGGGAAAAGTAGTCGACCAAGGCGATCACAGTTACGCAGCCCATGCCATCATCTGTAGCTCCAAATCCAGACGAAACGGAGTCGTAGTGGGCGTTCACTAAGACGCCCCCTTTGCCCACGATCTTGTCCGAATACACAGTGCTATCTTCCCACCAACGGCCGAGCGGGTCATCTTTTCCTCGAATGTATACTATAACGTTTGTGCCTTCGAAATACGTGCCGACGGGAGTGGAGGATCCGAATATGGAGTCGGCAGTCGTGATGTTGGAAACGTTGTCTGCGAACACGACCAAGTTCGAGTCATTGGCCCCATTGCGCTTCTTGATATCGTCCAGCTCTAGCAACAACCAATCATGGATCTCATCGTTCTTACGACTGTTGAAAGGGTGATAGTCGCGCGATAGTACCGTCAGGTCGAGCCAGGACTTGGTGAGGTTTACGCCGGAGTACAGAGTCGGATTGGTTGGAGGAGGCGGGACTGTTTCATGAATGACGAGCAATGGAACGACGAGCGCGATGTAAGCGATTGTGGTCCAGAAGCCAACCGCGGACGGTCTAAAGGCGAGGGGGTTTGACACAGCCATGAATGGCTGCCGCTCGCTGACTTGTTGCCAGATTACCTATAGGCTATAGGCTATGGAGGTTGGATATGGCCAGGACTGTAGGGCTGCAGGAGTGGAATACACGACCAGTGATGGGTGAAAGAAGCTCTAGGTGGGGACGATAAACATCCCAAAAGGCGTAGGCACAGGGATGGTAGGACATATGCTAGGTTACAGCACGGAGAGAACAAAAAGATATTAGGTCGATGTGAAGATATATTGATGATCATTATCGCTAGAAGCTCGAATAGATGAAAAGCGTCAAAATCATCTCTCTGTACATCTCTAGCAAGCGATTGCCTGCAATTCAGATGCAAGAAAGAGAGTCCAAGTTCTAAGTTACGACATCAGACATCCATATATGCATACATCAGCATTACTAGTGCGGGGGTGGCCCAAGCTCTTGGAAATCATTTAGTGGCTTGCATATCTTCTAACCATATGCATGCATAAAACCCTGTTAGGAGATATGAGAGGTGTGGATATGAGAGACATGGATATGAGAGGCATGTTACATGTAGAGGTAGCGTATAGCAATAATACACCATGTTCCCATCTTCAATTAAGACAGGATAATTCTTACTTCACATCGCCACTATACAAGGTCGTACCTGTGAGGCTTGAAGGCGGCCAGACTAGGTATCACGCAGACGTAACAAATATTCACTAAACAAATCCTCGTTGCTGTCTAAAATTAGTCCTATCGTACACGTTTACAATTACCCTACTGGTAATCTTCCTGATTTTCTCAGGTCCCTATTCCCCGAGCCCACACTCATGCTGTAGAAAAGCGTGAGTCTGAAGCAGTGCCAACGGAAACGATTAGTGCTAATGTTAGAATCAACGAGCAACAGCGACAGTGTCAGTGAGAAACAACTCAAATTGGGTACGAGACAGTCAGGTCAGGCGGGTTAGTATCATCGAGGTGTAGTCGGTCCGCTGCCTCACGCTCAAGCACCAGGAGGAGGTGGCGGGGGTTGATCACCAGGAGGCGGTGGGGGTGCCTCGCCAGCAGGCGGAGGCGGAGGCGGAGGAACAGAACCATTCGCATACTGCTGGATCAAAGCGTTGATATTTCCAGGCGGCAGGCCAGGAGGAGCACCTAGAGAACCGCCAGGGGGAGCGAGACCAGGAGGTGGTCCCATGCCAGGAGCTGCACCATAGCCAGCATAGCCGGGATAGCTGGGGTACTGTGGTTGTGCAGCAGACGCTTGATGCCAAGGTGCCGAACCGGGGGCTGAGGAACCACCGTAGTTTTGGCTTTGACCGTGGCCTCCGTAGTAATCACCGCCATGGCTGTTGTCATTGCCACGATGACGGTCGCGCCAAGGGGCAGCACCACCGCCTTCGTTGTTCTGGTCGTTGTTGCGGGAGCGCCACGGGGCTGCAGCACCTGTCGGGCCTCGTTGCCAAGGCTTCGCGTCGCCGCCGCCGTTGTTGAAAGAGCCAGGACCAGCTTCGATGCGGGCTGGAGGTCCACTGGAACCACCTCCAAGTTCTTGCATGAATTGCTGAGGGACAGGTTAGCTGAGATTCTCATCTAGTATATTGTATACAGAAAACTTACCTCGTATTCGCGGTCGACGGCATCCCCACCCCCAATACGACCAGCAGCAGCAGCAGCACGGGGAGGGCCGTCATTACGCCAACTAGCACCCTTCTGTCTATCGGGACAGTCTCGAGCCATGTGGCCGGCGTTGCCGCAGACACGGCAAATAATGTTGGCAGTGAAGTTCTGTTTCTCTGGACAATCATATTTGCGGTGACCAATTTGACCACAATTCTGGCAAGCCTGGTTCTCGTCGTCACGCAGAGTACCGTTCAGGGTAGCAAGCTCTCGAAGCTGGTTACGCTTGAGCTCGTTCTGTCCTTCGGGAATCGATGCGGCCTACAGTACCGATGTTAGCAGTCATTCTATACTGTGAATGGGTATAGAAACACTTACGGTCTCGATGACGTTGTGGATGAGTTTCTTGGCCTTATTGACCTTATCTTCGGTGTCTGCCATGATCAAACAGTGAAGATCCTCCTCCTGGTTACTCGCGTGGGCAGCATCGGACCGACCCTTGCCTTCTTTCACGGAACCTTTTCCGCGAATGGCAATCTTGGCACCTGATTCTGTTTCCATCTTCTTCAATGTGTTGCCACGAGGGCCGATGAGTAGACCAACTTTAGTAAGAGACCCTATGTGTTAGTATTTGTAACAAGAAGGTTAAGGTTAGAAGCATGGGTGAGTCTGGATGAGGCCAGGATTTGGCATATCACCCATCGAAAGATACGACGGCATTCCCGGTAACATCCTGAACAAGAAGGGGCATGAAACATGGTTAGAAAGGTTAGAGGGTTAGCAATCTCACTGAAGTTAATCTCTGGATAGTCATTGACCGGCACGTAGACCTTCTCCTGGGTCTTGGTGGGCCGGCGATAGTCCTGAGGCGGGTGGTAGTTAGGGATCGTCTTCATAGCCTTCTCGACCAACTTGTGTCTCTCGTCCTCGAGGCGCTTGCGGTATCGGTATTCTCTAGTGTTAACACGGCGACCGTGGTTGTCATACTGGGGTGGAGGCGAGGGAGATCTGTGCGCGACATGTTAGCCAAGCCGATCAAGATTGCGATGAGTGGAAAGGAGTAAATAATGCATACCTATCGCCATCGGCGGGAACGACATCATTGATGCGCAACTTCTGGCTGATCTCCTCGATTCTCAAGTGCAGAGTGTACGCTTCTAACTGTTCGCTGGTCATGTTGGCGAGGATAGCCGTGGGAAGGCCCATGAGTCCGGCAGCTTTGTTCTCGGACGCTTCGCCCCACCGATTTCTCTTCTTGCGACGTCGAGTTCCATCGGCATCAGTTCCTACGAGCATCGCAATCAGTATTTGTTCCAAAGGAGATGAATTTGATAATTTGATGGATCACTTACGAGGTTCAGGGCTACGACCGCGCTTAAGTTCGCGATCACCGTTGGATGCACTAAACCCATCACTACCATTGTCGCGGGTGACGGGCGCATCGTCGGGCTCGCCTCCGAATCGTCGACTTTTGCCGAGAGGGATGTTGTTGGATCCCGTGATACCTTGATTTCTCCAAGACATCTTGACAAGTTCGCGCGCTGCGAAAGAACGTGGAACTATGATGAGTTGAAAGAATTGAAAGTTGATGTTGAAAGGTTGGGTACCTAACCTTTGGTAGGTAGAATAAATTAAGGCGACTTTTCCGTCGAGGCGCTAAGCGTCTGGAACAGAGTGGAGTAAAGGAGAAAACGCTTTGGCCAATGCTGCACGGTTTGTCAGGTAGAAAGGTACCTAGCCTAGCGTATCACGTGGACCTGCACCTCCTGCATTTGCATATTATGCACTTGTGAAAATAAACCTTGCCACACGTCGAGTTCATATCTCTCAATCTTAGCTGTCTTGGTGATTAGCGTACAAGCCTCGAAGTCTCCTTTCACAATCATGTCATGAAGTCCTGACACGGAGCTTGTTGGATGTCTTGGAGCCACTATTGAACTAGGCCGACATGTCCATGCTCGACGGGAAGGACTATTCTCTAGGAAGCCTCGATATAGTCAGACAGCTGTTATAATCGAGAACAGTGAAGAAAGAATGACACCGACCCCCCTGCCTCTGCTAAGCTCGTCGTGCAGACAGTGCCAGCCGTAGCAGTGGCCGTAACTGACGATGTATCGCTTATTTATACAGCTTCAGGATTTACTAGTATTGTCACAGTGTTGGCTAATGGGCAAAAATAGTAGGTGTTCCTTGCAGCAAGCTGTACATATATGCTATGTGCCTAGGTTCGACAACCGGCAACCATACGATCGACCAATATCACAGGTGAAAGCCGCTACTTCTACTTCGCTTCTTGCTTCATCGACTCCTGGACCCATTGTCTAGACCCGCCAGCTATCGCCTCCATCTCTTCCTCGCTAAGTTTCAGGATGACCTCGTAGCTGTGCTGCGATGGCACATGGCGGCCCTTCTCGACTCCGGGACGTTCGAGCATCCGCTTCACCCATTGATCAAGCACCGGAAATTCGGCCATGTCAACTCCGGACCATTCTTATGCCATATTAGTCAATATCATTTTTACAACTAGAAGGGGGGAGACATACTAGCTGTCGTGACCCATCCCCAGCAGGCAATATCGGCAATCGTGCAACGATCGCCAACAAGATAGCCGGATGTCGACGACTTCAGTTGCGTCTCCATTGTTCGGTAAAGACGTCGTGTCTCGTTCTTGTAGCGGTTGATGCCGTATTCAATCTTTTCCGGAGCATAACCTACTCGCGTAAGTATCGATCCCAGAAGTAGGATATATATGCAGGTAATACGTACGATTGAAGTGGTTAAGCTGTCCTTGCATGGGACCAATACCGCCCATTTGCCACATGAGCTAAAACTGTGAGCAATAGGTTCGCATATAAGTGGTGTTTATCGAGTTGGAGGTCTCTTACCCAGCTGTTCACTTCATAGTACTCCCTGGACCCCCGCGGATAAGAGACCTTGTGTTCCGTGTCATATCTATCGGTCAGATACTGCATGACAGAACCACTCTCAAAGATCCTAATGGGCTTGCCATCGGTAAACATATCGGTGATGGCCGGGATTCTGCCATTCGGGTTGATCTCCAAGAACCAGGGTTCCTTCTGGGTGTTCGTGGTCATTTCGATAGCAGTCACCTATCCGTCAGTCAGCTATCAGGTACGTAATACGCAAACCCCACCTTGATCAGAGTAGTGGTGGCATCAGCCATACCTTGTAAGGCAAGCCCAGCTCCTCTAGCAGGATGCTGATTTTGATGCCGTTGGGCGTCGCCCCGGTATACAGATGGATATCAGACATCTTGGATGAGAAATGCCGTGCGACTTGTCGAAGTCTTGCTGTCATTCGACTAATGATACAATATCACTACAAGGTGTTGTCCGCGATGAGATTTATATCGATGTCAATTGATTAGCAATCAAAGGTACAATGGCGTGATTCCAATCCTGCCGGCTTGACAAGATGCATGCAGCCGCTCTTTAGCTTGTTCCATTTTTAGCTTCTATATCACATCTTCCGTGGACGGCGTCTCGGTGGTGGCCGGTCGGATCCTTTCCCCGCAAACTCTAGGATCATCTTTTGCCCCCTTTGGATGGGCCAGATAGCAGGATCCACCCTAACAACCCCGAGTCGGGTCTAGCCCACCAGACCGCCGCATCAAGACTCATCCATCGGGGATCATCCTATGACTGTCCAAGGCGGTGAGGTCTTGATGATTACCCAGGTAATCAGTTCTATCTGCCCTTCCCCTCCCACCCTACATATCTTTTTTCCGAGCTAGTTTTATGTCTTCGGAGATATCGCGCTCCGAAGATGGTCCATATGAGAGCCTGCTAACCTGAGGCTGGTCTAGTAAGCTGAAAGGGCTGAAAATCCGGAACCTAAGGTGACAGACAAATCGAAGTTTTCACAGGGCATGATGGAGAAATACGAAGGGCATGGCTATGAGAAGCTAGTGCAGTCAAATCAGATTCTCTTATTCCTGGCCATGATGCGGCTCGATATTGAAGCGGGCTAGGTTGAGCTAGAAGAGTGGTTTATGTTATGATGAGTCTCAGTCAAATCATCAAGGGGGGAACCCTTGGTCATACATTCGTTCATCAGTTTCTCACCTTCGCGATTTCATAACGGTAAAGTAGCTGCACTAGTCTACTCAGGAGAAAGACACGCAACCTTGAGCTGTATACCTGTTAGACGGTGGTTCTTGCATAGCGTGTAGCCTAGGTGGTTTTCTAGCACACGTGATACCAATGTCGGAAACTTCATCTCCTTGAAGAAAAATAAGTTGGTTATGGTATTGAATAATCGTACAGTATGTCTTCCAATCTACCTTGTAACATTAGCTATTTTGGTGAGAATCTCGGGTTCATGTCCATCTCCTGCGCGACATTTGTACAGCAAAAGGGGGAAGGGGGTGATTTGAAGATGTTGAAACTTTGCTGGCTCACGATGACACACTAAGTCGAGTTGTATATATTGAGAGTTTCGTGGCAGATCACGTTAAGACAAGAGTAATGTAGTTGTATCAAAATCTTCGCTTTTCTTATTGGTAGTAGAGATCTTTGTCTTAGACTTCAATGACGATGCATCGAAATTCAGACTATGTCATGCGAATGTGTTTGATGGCATATTGCTGTGAAGGTATCCTACCTCTGGTACATCTATTTTCTTACTAAATGGGTCGGCTCCCTTAAGGCCCTATTTCTATACCCCTAATCTGTGGTGGCAGACTGCATATGTTGTCGGGGAGCAACGTTATGTGTACCCTTTTCCCCCCTTCGTCTTGTATGGCATACGGCGAGGCATTCCCTAGTTCGCATCCTTAGATACCTTAGGTACCTAGGTGATTATTAGGTAGAGTTTTGAGCGTTGTCCCAGCACGCCGTTTTTCCCATTGTTGACACACCCCTCGCCGCCAATGTTTACCTGAGGAACCAAACAACCCACAATAAAAGGCTGCACAGCAGGCACTTTCATTGCCCTGGGCTTGCGTACGTCGATGAATGTTTATTATCGCTTTCTAATAAGTTGGATTGCTTCTTTTCTCACGTCTTTTGCTGTGCTTTTCCGTTCACCACGTCCACAATGGCAGATCGCGGACATGCAGGTACGGAGACGAGCAGCAGCATACTTGATCAGCTTCGCGTGCCCATTGCCAAATCATTCTCTTTCGTGATCCCAGAGAGGTTCCGGCCCAACAATCCTTTTGTTGTTGGATGGGTTGACAATTTGCCCGGCGAAGTCAAGCGGGAAGCGCCATTGGAACCCAATAAGTTGTTTCCACTGAAACGGTCTTTGGTAAGGAAAACTCTCTCTTCCATTAGTATTCCTCGCGTGGAATTCTTTTTACTTCCAATGTGGCTAACACTTACTAGGACACTGTCAACGAAGACAATGATGATCATCGCAGCAAACGAGCGAAGACTAGCTCCGCCCTGAGTCGGCGTCCCGCCTCGGAAAAGCGCCCTAGTCACCTCACAAAACCAGGTCGTGATATTGTACGTCGAGCTTCTGGTGTCTGCCAGCGTGTGTTCTCTCGAAACAGTGATAGTATCTCCACTGTATCTACTCCCCAACCCTCTCCTTCGCTCCCTGGAACACCTTCTACGCCTGGCGATAGACCTCGCATGCGATTTGTGTTTGTGGGTGACTCCGGTTGTGGGAAGACGAGCTTGTTGCTGTAAGCTACCCCTTACCCCTTCTTTCGTCTTTCTTCCACTGTTCGGATGGAACGATGTTTGCTATTGTGCGGCGACACACACTAATACGTTTGCAACCTAGCCGCTATTACAACGATTCCTACAATCCCGTGAGTTCTCTCCCGAAAGATATTTAGCACATATGTGGATCTAACGTGCTCGCATAATTCGCACTCCAGGTGTATGCCCCGACTCAGTATGAGCTACTAGACAAAACCGTCATCGTTGACGACCAAGCTGTCGACATCGAGATGTGGGACACGTCCGGCGACATTGAACAGCACCAGTTGCAACTCCTTTCCTATCTCGCTTGGGATGCCGTATTTCTATGTTTCAGTCTCGACAGTTTGTCTCGCTTTAGGAACGCCCAGACTAAGGTACGATCTTCCCCCCGAGCCAACCCTCTGCCGATAAGTCTTGGATACATGCTAACGTCAGAGGTCTATTACAGTGGGTAGACGAGATTCGGAAGCACTGCCGCGGTGCGCCTATCATCCTTGTTGGCTTGAAGAAAGACACGCGAATTGGCAGCGGCATGTGGGCACCTCTGTACCCGAATTTGACCGCGCGAATCTGTGCCACCGATGTCAGTCCCTTTCACTTTCCCCCTCCTCTTTGAACAATGCCCCTGACTGTTTTCTACCCATATGGCTAACATTAGGTATCCAGGGTGCTGAGGCCGCAGGCATGATACGGGCGACGAAATACATCGAGTGCTCGGCGAAGACGAGAGAGAACATCGACAGCGTATTCGAGGAAGGAGTTCGACTTGTGCTCGACCAGCGAGCTAAAGAGGAAGAGCTCGCCCAAACCCGGAACCGTCAAAAGTTGTCAATGTTGAGCCAGCTTATGTGTTTTGGTTAAGTACCTGACGATCGGCACCATCTGCTGCCTTGGGATATCTTGTTGGGAGGCTTTGAGTCGTACGGTGAATGGGGGTAGTCGTGTGTTAACATCGATCATCTGGAAGCTCTTTGTAGCTATACCAGTTCAACCAATCCCCTCTATCTATGATGGGAATTCCGATGTAAGATGAGACTACAAACATGCATGGGGTCAACGTCACCAAGACGCATAGTTTCGGCGTGCTGTTCATACGACTTTCATGGAATTCCGCAGATTCACTAATGCATTGTCTGCCACAGTTCTCTCACTAATATACTGTACAAGCCTCAACCCTTAGTCATAGTTGAATCGTACAGATTACTCTCGCTATACCTTGAGTACCCCATTTGGTTATGGTCCTGCTAATCACCAAGTCGTAGAATAGGTCCTCATAAAATCTAGATAATTGCGCTGAAACGAGCTTGATAAGCTCACGTTATTCAAAGTTATCAAATATGTAGGTATCTGAGGTACAGTATATTCGATGGAATCTCCAAGATCCCCAATCCCATGCGCCGTTTAAACATGTACACTAATTCCTCCACTCAGGAACATCAATATCTATCACTCGCACTGCGCCCACCATTCGGAGTTTGCAACACACGTATACGGAGATACACATTGTGTTGGTCCGGTATAGCCTTGGCCACCACACTATGTGATGTTAGATCAACTGGCACGAACCTGCGGAGAGTATATACAAGAACAAAACAGATGGCCAGGGAGGCACTCTGTCAGATTAGAATACTGAATGAAAACTGCGTACCTGTCCCCATTGAGGCACAGTCCCGGTCGCGGTAGACGTCGGCGAGCTCGTCGTTCCCGTCGCCGTTGAGCCCGTAGTCGTGGTCGCAGGTGGGACGGACGTAGCGCTTTGCGTCGAAGTAATCGGCCCCGATGCGCAAGGGGAGCCAGATACCAAGATGTTCTTAACCTGCTGGGCGTAGTTACAGCCGTTATTCACGTTGGAGTCCGAGAAGCCGGCGCTCCACATCATGACGCCGCCGAACCTGGAGTCGCTCTTGTAGTCGTTGACGATGGAAGCAAGCTGGTCGGGCGTTGCATAGTATGTCGCCCCACCCGGACCGCCATTTGCGGCTAGCGGAGCAGCCGGCACACCGAGGAAGATCTTAGCGTTGGCCGAAGGGGTCCCGGCTGTCCAACTCACCCACTCATCGTAGTTGAAGGGCGCGTTACCGTTGATAGGAAGAGCACACGGATAGGTGTAGTTGTTGTTATTGTAGAATTGCGGCCAGAGGTAGTCGAACGTGGAATTCCCGATAATCTCGCCCATGTTCGGCTCGGGAATCGGACACTGGGGCGCGCCGGTGATGTAATACGTCTTTGAAGAGTCAGAGGCGAAGTTGGACCGCAGTGTGGATATCATGTACTGGTAGTACTCGCTTCCTCGGTTGACTTCTATGTCGAAGTCAAAGCCGTCGATGATCACGTCGCCAAAGGGTCGTTGCACATTGGAGTTCCCCGAATTACCGTAGGCATTCCAGAGATAGTTGCCGATGGATTCAGCCTCTGCTTGTGATGACAGGGAGTAGGAGGAAGTAGCTCCACCGAGGGACAGGATAACCTTGATTCCGACTGATTGGCATGTCGTGATGGCGGATGACAGGGCATCACAATTTTGTCCTTGGCCCGAATTACTAATAAAGCACGACTGGCCGACCGTGCCAGATGGGATATCGCCTCCGGCACCCCATGAGTACAGGAACGCCAAGACAATTATGTCGATGCCGGATGTGGAAGTACAATAAGTTGAGAGGTCGTTGTTCTCGATCGTACCGCCGCCGTTCTGACCCCAGTACACAACGTTCTGTGCCCCTGGAGCCTGACGAGACGTAAGAGCACGGGGAAGGGCCGTTGCTACCCCGGCCATAAGACTGAGGCAACTATATACAGTGAGATAACGCATATTTACAAGTCAATATAAAGAGTATGTACAGAAGTGAATTACAAGAAGGGGATAATCTATCAAAGATGCTGGGTAGCTTGATCTAAAGCGATGCTCATAACGAAGGATAAAGCAGAGGCTCGGGAGGAACAATACGATTTACTGTTGGCTGTCGATAACACATAAATACAGCCCTGAGGTATACACACTGATGCTCAGCTAGCAGCCCCACGATATCAGGAGACGTTACATGAGGCACGCGGAACGCCAGTCACAGTATCTATAGGGGATACATTGGAACCTGCCTGTGATCAACTTTTCGGAGATATAAATTTCAACAGCAGACAATTCCGGGCTTTTAAAAACCCCGCAAAGTAAAGCCACGCATACATGTGGAGGATGAAGCCGGCGTGATAGCGGGCGAGGAGGCCTTGTTGTACCACATCTGATCTCAGGTGCCCGGGACAAGTGGAGTAGTACATCGGCCGATGACCCCGGCCTTGGCAAGTTTGTCCGATCAAGTGAGACGTAGTACGACAAGGTCTTAGATATCCGTCACTACGTTACAGCTCCAAGACATAAGAGCACATTACTCGGTGTCGGTGGGGGTTGGACGAACAGAGAGCTGAACGCCTTCACACGGGATGGAAATTAAAATAACGAACCAAGCTCGCAGCAAATGACCTGCAACGTTGACAAGTTGACCCGCTTTATCAGGAACAATAGGGTCGCATCAGATTTCGATGTAACGCAACCTGCATAATCTACGTTAAATCAACCTAGCGATCGACAAGGCATTGGACCAAGATACGCGATGAGCTACCTATTCGGGTAAGGTATTCCCATAGGGATCTCGTCGCCTGATCTGGAAGGTAAGGCACGTGGGAATGGGCATTTTATAGGTCGCTTCTGGCATATTAGACCCCATTTTTCATCTTATAAGCTCTGGCTCGGGAGATTCCATTGAAAAGGTAGGTAGATATAGTATATTTACCTTTACAGACAGTGCATGTTGGTTAAGCTAAGTTTTATATACGAAACAGCAGTAGACTGTTATTCTGAACACCACTGCCCCTTTTCTTGAAAAGAGCGACAGGAATCCTTTGCTCGTAACATAAGCCCAAGAGATCGTATCATAATATGGTTATCTTAGGTAGATAGGTGCCTAAGGTAAGTAATGCTAAAACTACTAATATTGTATTAATGTGTTAACCAACATAGCAGAGACGAAATCCGGTCTTTCCCAGGACCATGACGAATAATATGCCGAGTTATGCAAACTCCGTCGGGTACCACAGGGTTTCTTCCGTACCGTCAGGCTTCTGTCGAATATGAAAGTAGTTGTTCTTTTCAGGGCTCCAAGTCCAGAAATCATCAGGGTAGGGGATGTCGATACCAATCGATGATAGTGATGAAAAGGATGGAATAACAGACATGCAATCCTGGTTATCTTCGTCTTCGCGTAAGGCATTCGATGGCATCATACGTGACGAAAGAGAAGTATAATTCACGGTATGAGAGGCTGAGGAACCTATGGGGCGGGAACATGCTTCGTTTGCCTCGATGGAGAGAGACTTCATTGAGGTGGGACAAGACCGACGGCGTCCTTTGTCACCACTAAATCCTGACTGAAGTTCGGAGTGATATAGACTCGCATCGTGATGAATGTGGGAAGAAAACTCGTGTTCGCCGCTGGTGTATGATGTCGGCCATATGTCGTCCGTGGACGCTCTCCGCATAATATGACTCGCCTGACAGTTTTTGCCCGGAGTATTGTTATGATTGATATATCTACTTAAAGCAAGGGTGGGTTTTCGGGAGATCTTACCGGGGGTGTTGATGGCTGCTTTCGATTTTCCATTGTTCGATTGAAAGGAGTGGGATCGTTCATTTAGAGTGTCTATAGGTTCAACATCGAATCCAAGAGCTCTAGGTGTGGTGGCGTGCAATCTCTCTGGGACTTCGAGTTTATGTATCGCTTCGCGCCTTGGTGTAGGATGCTGGTGGATTAGATACGCGTGTCGTCCCAAATGCTGCGGCATAGCGTCGCTGACTTCGGTTGCCAATCTAGGACTTGTGGTTTTAATTTGCTCCAAACGATCATCGTTGAAGCTTGAGTTCGGTGCCCCCCAAATTGGATTGTTTGCGGAGTATGATCCTTCATCTTCATCCAGCATATCTGGAGTTGGCATTGAAAGATCCCCAAGACGTGTTACTCCATCATCTAGGGAAGCAGTTCCTGACTTCGAATGTCGTCTAAAACAATATAGACAACGATATAACCCTGGAAGGACCCGACCTTTCCATCTCGCGACCCTCCCGGTCCTTAGGTCGGTTGAAGAATATCGTACTTGTTCTAGCAGCTCCTCGAAGAGCGACGCGCTATTCGGAGAGAACGTAGGCATGTTGGAACTGAAAGTCAAAGTATAAGCCTCTTGGGTATTTACAACCTGATGTGCGGTTTAAAATCGGCGGCGATCCCTGAAGAACCTCCAAACGAGTAGTATGTTTTGGCCTACCCACTGATTGTGGTAAGCTGGTTGGTATTGCGAAATATGCTTCTCTAGCCATTTACATGAGACAACATTGTTTTTGTTTTCTTGGTTGACTTGCGCAAGGACTGATTTGGCAGGTTCCCAGCATTTGCGAAGAGTGGTCGGTGTCGCAGAGCGTCGTTCGTCGCGAATGATAGAGATGGTCGCCTCAAGGAGCTCGATCGTAAAATGAAATTCTTCCTACAATATGTTTCAGCGACTAAGTACAAGAAAGTCGCGATGCTGCCAATAGTTATTTACTGTTCTTGTAGGCCTTGGACGCTTATCGTGACTCTCCGGAGGGACGCAACCACACGCAGATGCCCGCAACACCCGTTGTTCCATGTTATATAATACTCATAAGGCTATCCAATATCGATGTGCTTGGAATGAAACTGCTCTTTCTTCGGTGAGGGGGGTTTAGCAAACTAGATGAGTATGACGAGAGAGTAAGCAGAGTCTGCATAGGAGAAACACGATTCCGCCGCAGCCACCTAAGAGGCGCCAATAACAACTTCTATCGAAAGCCACCTTAGAGGATCTGAGGTAGCAAAGCCACCTTCTGAGACAACACGGAATGCACAGTGGTTATTAATTGGCAGTCATCCCCAGAATGTCTTTGCGCAATTTTGGGCCTATGTCTCCTTAAACCGACGATGGAGAGTAAATTCCAGGAAAGAGAACCAAGAGGTTATGTTTAACTCGCCAACTTCATGGTGGATCATAATCATGTTATTTTAAAGCAATTCCGCGAATTAGCCATCCGAGATCTTCTTTACCGACAAGCAGAATTATGCGATTTGCAATATGATTTGGCCGATCAATCTCGCAAAGACGCCAACTCACCAGAAGAAAAGATACGGTGGTACGATCGGGAATGGGTTCATCTTCGTTATGCAGCTGGTGGTGATGGGAGGCAGTGGCAGCTCGCTCTCCTTATTCGGGAAAAGATACAATACTGTATGTCAACCACTGTCCCTTTTCGTCAATCCATACAAATCCCAGGGTGTGAAAGGTCAAGGGACCAAGCATAAGTCGAAGTATAAGAGTAGAAGGACTAACCGAGTGTGTCTAACTATTCACCAAGATTCGGCGATCCGACAATATCAAGAGATCGAAATATTACCACGCCCTAGTAGCCGACGACGCAAGATCGTGCATTCGTACACTCATAGTGCCACTCTAGGGGGTGACTGTGATTTACTCGGTCGGGATCTCAAGGACGAACCACCGTATCCATCAATATTTTCCGGCCACAACAACGATGACTTGCTATTCTTGGGCTATGAACCGGGCGACGACGATTTCCTGACTAAGTTCCTCGTCGGTCCTGCACTTCGGGCACTTCACTGTTGCTGGAGGCCGCTTAGAGTAAGCACAGTACACCAATGCCCTAATACATCTAGACTAATTTGGATCGCAGGAACCTGTACCCGACCTGGAGAGCCAAGATCCAGGACATCGAACCGCACTCTACGAGTACTCCGACGGTAAAATTCGAATTGTAACACATACTCTTGGTTCTGTTGTGTCGACTATCATCCCGATGATTTCGATTGTTGTTTTGTACTTCGCCAAGAGCATGTCCCTGAGACTTGGATTGGTGTGCATTTTCAGCGTAATTTTCTCAATAGTCATGAGCCTAGCCACTAACGCTAGGAGGGTCGACATATTTGCTGCTGCTGCTGCGTCAGTTTCCGAATCCCAGATGATCCTTGCCATTCGCTAATAAGTTAGTCAGATTTGCTAGTGTTCAAGTTGTCTTTATCTCGACGGCGCCGGCTTTCTGAATTTCGAGCAATTCTTAGTATGTTTCTTTTATTATTGGTCCTTTTCTTGCCTCAGAGTGGATCTGCCAGTCATTGTCGCTTCTCTATCGATAGCAGCAGCAATGGTAAGCTGACTGCCCTCCGTTGTACTTGTCATTACATCGCTGACTGAATACTGCAGCTCAACAACAGAGGGAGAAAGAAGAGAAGGAGCGTAAAGCAATGATGGCAACGAAACCGGGGGTAGGGGATATTCAGGAGGTAAAGAATCAGTGGCAACGGAGCAATACTGCTTAATCTTATCTGTCTGCCTCTTCCTCCACTTCCTATGGCAGTACCACATCGCCTTCATCGTCGGTATCGACCGTGTCGTCGTCGCAACGCCCAGCTGATACGTCAGCGTCAAGATCAACCTCGCATAATGCCAAAAAGGAGTAACGAACCAAGATGATCCTGAAAAGGTCAAGAAACCCTGGATTCCGTTCTTGACATAACACTGACTATGATTAAAGTGTCATTTCTCACGGGTTTGTCGATTAGCTCTCAGCTAACCCTAACTCCATTCGATTCTAACAGTCCTTAACTCTCCGACATAACAATTCCTTCTCGACACTTTTAATTAGGTTTTATTGTTAGAAAACAAAACTGGACGTTTAAGCAGAGTCAAAGGGGTAAAAGGTGTTGAAAATAGTCCGAATTTACTGAATTATAAATATAAATATAAAGAAAAGAAGTTGTATGGTTAGGACAGCCAATGGAGCATTCTATTTCAGCTACACAGATTCCTTGCGGTGGCTTACACTTGTTAAGTAATATGGCGTTCCTACCTACCGGCTATTGGCCTCTCACTAGCCAATAGCGATACATAATATATATTTCCACCCGAGAATTACATGTTAGTAACCGATGAGACACTCCTTACTACGGCTACACCTTTGAATAACACACCGAGCGTGGAGTTTCATACGCGTATCAGGTCCTTGTTAATTGATTATCAGTGCTAGGCTCCTAACTTATGTGACTTCTAAATTGGTTTAATATGTGTCTCGCCTACCAAACTTCACAGGCAGGTATGAGGTTTGATATTGCCCGATTAGGAAGTACCGAGGCTTACGTCCCACCTTTCTTAGTCTTTCGGTAAAGTTGATCGCGACTCGACATGGGCGGAATCGAAACATCTTTCAACTTCATAAGTCAAAGAGGAAAAAAAAAAGTCAATGCATCATTCTTTATGCAAATGACATTGAGATACTTGTAATTAGCATCCATTATCGTAATATTCTAAGACATGGCGTCGAACGAGCTATTCACAATCCCCATTCCTGCTACCAAGTCGCACCCGGGAGGCAGCATCGCCTGCACCTCTCCGGCACCGCAGGTCTACGTTCTCACATGGACCTCGCCGCCCGACAATAGGCTCACGCCCGCATTCAACATCGCGCTTATGACGGCTCTCGACATCATTGAATTCGGCCACCCGCCGGGCGTCGTCATAACCACATCCGCCATATCCAAGTTCTACTCCAACGGCCTCGACCTGCAGCTTGCCTTGTCCATACCAGGCTTCCTGGAGAACAGCCTGTACCCGCTGTTCCGGAGGTTCCTGACCTACCCCATGCCGACGATCGCGCTGCTCAATGGGCACAGCTTCGCCGGGGGCTTCATGCTGGCCATGCACCACGACTACCGGGTTTTCACCGGCGCTAAGGGTTACCTGTGCATAAACGAGCTCGAGTTCGGCGTCCCGCTGATGCCGCCCATGAGCTCCATCTTCCGGATAAAGACGACACCCCACGTGTACCGCGATATGGTCCTCGAGGCGCGCCGCTTCGATGCGGAGGCTGCGTTGGAAGCCGGCCTAGTAGACCGGATTGGCGAGTTAGACGCGGCGCTGAGTTTGATCCAGGAGCGGGCGCTGGTAAAGAAGGGGGCTTCGACGGCCTACGGGATGTTAAAAGCAGAGATGTACCGCGAGAGTGTGGCCTTGTTAGACGCCAAAGGCAAGGACGCAGCGAGTCGGCCTGAATGGCAAGCGGCCGAGAAGAAAAGGAAGGCCGAAGGAGCCAAATGGTTCAAGGATTGGAACACGGACAAGGCTAAATTATAGGCTCCCTCTCGCCTTTTACAGCTACATAACACTGTTAGAATACGCTTAATTCATATTGATACATACCCTGACATTCATTTGCCTACCTACATATAATCCAATTAAATGTGCAGGTAGGTATGCATTTAAACCTAGCAAAGATCTTGAGCTAGGCGCATGACGTCATCTTGATGCGTTTGGGGTTCGGAGTTCTTTAAAGCCCTAGGTACCTAACTATAAAACAACTCTGCCAGTCTGCCTCTGCGATAGAATACGCTTAGAAATAATCTATAATCTCTATGGAGAACGATGGGCCATGGCTACCTCCATAACTGTGCTCTACACGCTATCTGATGAATGAGAAACTTATCATGACTTCGGCCATAGATCCGGAGACTTCCCCACAACATCCACTTTTCTAGTAAAAATACCACGTGCTCGTCGCAACCCCGTGTTCACCGCCAACCATTCTCGCCAGCCATCCAGTCGGAGTAGTACGAGACCACCCACAATGTAAGGCGGAAATGGTGGTTTGGCGGTTTCAAGAGCTATCGCCAGCCGTCGCGGGCTTGTTTGTATGCGCTTATATATACCTGGTATACTGTTTTGGCCAAAACAGAGGCTGTGTGGTACTAGAAGAAGCTGGAGACTTAGCCTTGCTTGAATTTCCCTGGTAGTTCCCTTGTCGATATTCATGTAGAACGCTAGCAACTTCTTAGACCTTCGAAAGGAAAGAGTCATGCTTAGGTGCCCTGATTCTGCTATGGCTCGGTATTTCAGCCCATCCGCCGTTCGCCTCCTACCTAGGTACATGGGCAGTTTCTAGTAATATGAACTCAGTGAAAAGAGTGAGAGGAACAACTTGTACCCTACCTTACACACTACTCATATGTGTGGGAATTATTATGCATAGTATGCCTTATCAGGCATTCTGCTAAGTTCTGACTGAAAGAGATAGTTAACGGATAATCGGATGGAGTTGGTGCTGTCTTACCACCATTCGTTATCACGACAGCTCCGAATAAGAAATTAAGGACATCCCTGAAAGGACGTCATCGAAATCTCAGAATGGGTTGCTAAGAAAAGGTCCAATGTAGATTGGTATCATCCATAATACATATGTTCCTCGTATCTTCTGCAGTTAACAAGTTGGCTGGTTTATTTTTATCAACAATGCTGGTAAGAACGACAAGGCCCAGGAAACAATGGACGCTCATTCAAGTATTTGAAGCTGACAGCCCGATGAGATAGTAAGATGATAGCGGATGAGGTAGAAACCACATGATACATGGATGTTTTGAGCCATGTACATGCTACGGTACTGAATGATGGAGGGGCACGGCGTGGCGGTTAGAGTGCTAATTGGGTCAATGGACTTCGGGAACTACAGGGGACAATACCATCATCAGCTGCAAGTTCCAAGTTAAGAGCCGGGCAGTGGGACCCCTCCCTGTCTAACGTACCCACTAAATGCCCACTAAATGCCCACTAAGTACGAGAGCCCCGCCGAAAATACAGTCGAAGCAACCCAAGCCGGCCTAGCCTTTCCCCCCCTAGCTGGCAGCTGTAGCCTGTCCTTGATCATGGCAGCAGGGTGACCAGGGTTAGGTAATGGGTAATGCCATTGTTTATGTCTCAGCTCCTTCAAAACCAACTATCGGTTGCTACGGCGCTCCAGCTCCAAGCAAATACTGTACACAGAACAAATACTTTCGCACTTTCTCTTTCACGCCGAATCCACCGCACAAGTTATTCGATACAAGCAAATACAAATCTCTCTTTTTATTTTCCTTTGTAGATGCAAGACAAGAATATCGAACGCCTGACCTATTATGTTACGGCGCAGACGGAAATGCAACGTCAGATTCATACAACCTGCAGCACATTATAATCTGCCTTAGGAAGACACAGTCTTCCCGCAAACATTGAGACTTGCATGCGCGTCGCTTACGTCTTCTGTTCTCTAAGCGTCAGCATGAAGCCTAAGACATGATCCTGATCAACTCAGGTAAGTAACTGTTCATTGAATGGTGTAAATGCGGTGCGACATGTGGTAGTGCTTCGTTCTGGCATGCAACTGTTCGAGCATGGGCCTATTAGCAAGGCCGCCCACCTTTGGGAAACCCGTAGATCCCGTGTATCCATGTCATACCAACACCTATTAACCAAGCGCTGGAATGTTGCTGAGACTAACCCTATATCATGTGGCAGATCATGACTGACCCGAAATCTAACGATGAAGACGATCCATCGGGTCCACAAACTCCTCAGAACACTTCCATCCCTAAGAAACGCACGCCCAATACCGCGACGGGGGCTACACAAATTGCTCAAGCTACAACACCTAGCAAAGATGCGACCCCCAAGACTGCGCCCGCCGCTGGGCGTTCTCGAGCAGGCACTGCAAAACAGGGCCCTACCCTTCTTGGCGATTTCTTGCTCGGCCGACCATCGCCAGCCCGGGTCGCGGCAGATAAGAAAGCAGCAAGGGAAGCAGCTCAGGCAAGACGAATGAGCCTGGAGATGGTGAAGAAAGAGATGCGCCAAGCTTCTGTTATGCGCATCCAAGCTCCAGGAGGAGTGCATGACCGAGTAAAGAAATGGCAAAAGGCAAATGCAGCGGCAATGACCAGTGCCGATCCTCTGGCTACACCGACAGAACCTAGCGAAGTGAACATACAAGTAGACGAGGAGAGTGTGACTGAAGAAGATAGAGTGAGGATCAAGTCACGACAGAGGAAACCGAAGCCAAAAGTTGTGGGCGAGCAGGAAGCAGGCGAAGATGCAAATGGTAAAGAGGACCAGACGGATTCAAGGCCGTCAAGTCCACCTAAGAAGCGGGTTGTTAGTGATACGAACTGGATGAAGAACAAGAAGAATAGCCCCCCGAGAACCCGATCGCCGAAGACGAACCCCAAGCCGATTGAGAGTACTGGATCGCCTTTGCCAAAAGATTTCCTAGCCCGTACCGCCGCCAATCCCCCTGTCTCTAAGAAAATCAAAGACTGGGTTAGCAAAATTGAGATTCCAGAGGAACCTCATGGTACACAGCACAGGGCATCAAAATCAACCGGCAGTATAGATGGAATTCGTGTCAAACCTATCCATTCTGAGGGCGACAGCGCACGTGGGAGATCGGCGTCAACACGTATCACGGTTAAGGTGAAGAACCGGCGGAAATCCAAAGAACCAGAGGGCGATGGCATTCGAGTTACACCCATGCCCAGCGAAAAGGACGCGCCGAGTGAAGAATCGGGATCTTCGCATATTGTGGTTGAACCGTCCAAGGTGCGAGTGTCGAAAGGTCTGGATGACGATGGCATTCGTATTACACCTATCCCGAGTGAGAAGGACATGGCAAGTGCAAGATCAAGCACTGCCAGTCCCGTAAAGGTTTCAACGCGAAAACCACAAGGGCCCTTGGATGATGGCATCAGGGTAAAGCCACTGGCCAAGCAGACTCGTCAAGGTGATAACTTCAGATATAAACCCCGGAAGACTTTTGTCCCAAAAGACCAAGCCACAGAGTCTTCCTATTTTGAGGCGTCAGACGATGGCAGCACAGTCCGAGCCTCTTCTAGACGATCTTCTAGAATCCCAAGCACTCATGAAACAAGTACTCGCAGGGATCCATCACCATCAGAAAAGATAGAGGCAGTAGAAGAGCCTGAATCTGAAGACGCTCGGACGCCAACGCCAGTAAATCCAAAGGTGGCGTCTAAGGCGGCGTCTAAGGCGAATCGAAAACGCCCTGCGAAGTCTATTGAAAAGCTTCCTAAAACAAGCCGTGCAGACACGGACACGATTTTAACTGAGGATGTATCGGACAGCGCGTCTTGGTCAAGCGATTCGGTGTCAGACATGCCTTTCAGTATACCGCCAGTATCTCTAGCCGATATACCAGTTGGGTACTCCGCATTCAGCGAACTCGACTTACCCTCGGGCCCCAAAGGACGCAACGCGAGACCAAAGACCAAAAGGCAATCAAGCTTCAAGGGCGCTACTAGCGTGTTAAAGAAAGCCTTAACAGAAGGCAAGAAAATTCTTACCGAGAAGGTTGATCATCCAAAACCTGTGCACAACCGACCACCTAATATCGAAACGTGGTTGAAAGATACAGTCGATCCTTTTGTTGATTCACCAACTACTCCACGGCCAGACCAAATAAAGGAGGAAGAATGGATAGATGAAGACGAGGATAAGACGCAAGATTCCATGCTTTCAAGTCATATGCCCGCAGACGTTGCCTGTCCGCCTAGCGTTAGCAGGAGCGAAGAAACCATTGAGTCAAAGGAAACCAAACCCGACTTTGATGAGCACGATAGAGCTGACGCCACGACTCCAACATCGGCTGGGTTGAAAAGGAGTCGAGCTACGAGGGTTTCTTCATCGCCTTCGAAGAGTAGTAACAGACGGGGCCTCAAAGAGAAGCTGAAGGATGCCTTCCGTGGTGAATCAACTGGTCACAGCCCTCCGCCTTTGGAGTATCCGAGCTGTCCTGAAGTGGTAGACCTCGATAAAGAACGAGAAGATGAACATTATGAGCATCGTCAGCACCACGAGCGACGACGTTCTTCTGGTTCACGAAAGAGCTCATCCCTTGACGATTACGAATCAACGTTGTCGTCTTCCTCAATTCAGCCAGCACCACCGCCGGCCTATCATAAACGCAAGCCACCAACCAGTGGCTTTCACGAACTATCGACAATTGTATCCGAGGTCGGATCGCATAGTACGCTTCCGTCGGATTATTCGTCCATTGTATCCGACTCCACAGTAACAGAGAGTACTGCGTTGACCAGAAGCTCAGCCGTCTCCCGTAGAAGAAGTCATAAATCTGGACTGAAGAGACGACTCACAAAGCATTCAGATTTGGTGTCGGTCTTATCCCTACCTGATGACGCTTCAGCATCCCATAAGACTGGCAGCCTTCGCTCAGCTCGAAGTGTAAGAAGATCGTCAAACCATCTGGGCAGCGCTACAATCGACGGGCTTCTACTGGAATTTGAAGACGACGAGGACCTTTATCGGCGAGAATTGAAGACCCTTGTGGATGGAGTAATTCCAGTCCTCCTAACAGAATTTGTGAACAATAACAGTAGCACACGCAAGGATCTTTTTGGGTCGGCTCCAACCAAGTACAAGGAAGATACTTTGGATAATGCAGTTGTCAACATGGGCATCGCCCTGGACGATTTGAAGGACCATCATCGGCGGCGCCCCTCACTTTCTGATATTCGCAGGCTGCCCCAGTGGCTTGAAACAATCCACCCTCTTTACAACAATTACCTAGATGTATGGCGCCTCGGCTTCCAAGGCATCATCGTCAACTTAGCTCCAAAGTCGCCCGACGACGCTGATTCTCTCATCAACGCGATGCCGCGAAATGAACAAGGCGATGTACTTGATGAGGATGGGGAACGCATCGATGTTGCTCACCTGCTAAGACGCCCTCTGCTCCGTATCAAATGGATAACTAAATTCATCAAGGTATGTATGCTACCGCCCTCCCATCGTGACTTTACTAATCAAATCAGGGCTATCGAGCTGTTACAGGTACGAAGGACTTCGAGGCGCTCGCTTCAAAGTGGGAAGCTCTGCAGGAAAAAGCGAAGCGACGCCACAAGGAAGAAAATGCGAGAGTCATCGATGAAGACGCCAAAAATAGCGACACATCCCGAGCCCGAGACCTGAAGACATTAGAAGCTTTAGACCACGTCAGAATCGATCGCCTCCGACAAGTTTTCGCCAAAGACACCTTCTCCTTAGACCTGCGACATTCGAACGGACAACGACTCGAGTGTCAAGTTGAACTGATAATCAGAGACAACCAGCTATTCAAATCCGACCCGGGTGATCTTCTTATCAGAGAAACTGGTAGTGGAGGACGTTCTTGGCTTCTGTTCGCTCCCGTGGCTGGAGGCCGCTTTTCTGCTCGAACAGGAGATAGTAAACACGAGTTGGTTGTCATGATCCGAGGCCACAGGGATGAATGGTATGAACTCTTGTCTCTGACGACAGATGATGAAAATCAAGCAATGGAGTGGTTGGATATGCTGGGTCAAAGTCCAGTACCCCCTGCAATTAAACGATCGGCATCCCGATCATTGGTTCTGCCACCGAAATCAGCAGCTCCCGAAATTCCCCTGGGCGAGAGAAAGCTTCGCGAAGAAAGAATAATCCCTCCAATGTCTCTCCGCTCTTCCCAGAGCCCTGAAGTGGCGTCGAAAGCCCATGAACGAGCAACCAGTCTTCCGGCATCGATCCCATCTCCCGAGAGAACCCCAAGTCGAGATTCGCACTTGAAGTCTAAGCATACAATTTCTGCACCAGAAGAGAACGACGAAGCCTATTCACGTTCATATAGCAGCCCTGAACCTTCACCGTTGAAGAAATCACCGAATAATACCCCCTTCCGCGAAGATGGCGCACCTCCTCCCCCGGTCCACCGTACTTTCAGTGCCAAGAAGTCACCAGTGCTCCCTCCCCCAACTGATCAAAATACACTACGACTCAAGCGCCGTATCTCTTCCCCCCTCAAACACGAATATCGCCCATCAGAAGTATCTTCTGAAGGCTCGGCTTCACCCACAATTGAGTCAGACGACGACTCGGTCTCCGACGAATCATCTGGCGACGAGCTTGAGGCAGTTGAAATACCGGATACTACACCCGCGATCAGCATTAAGAGAGACAGCGCGGTTATCGTTGAATCTGTTGTCTCGGAGAGCGCCGCCAGTATTACACCTTCAGCCTCGGCATCTCAGGCTGGCGCGCCTAAACCTGAAAGCAAGCAGCCAGAATACGCTATCAAGTCTGTTGCTTCCATATCTTACTGGGATGACAAGCACGGACGCTGGCAAGACTTGTGGCCGGACCTGTGCTCTATCGTCACAATGCCGGGGCTTATCGAGGCGTATCCCTACCGAAGAGCGCACTCGCCCCCAAACAGCGCGTCACAGGAAGAACGACCCCTGATCGCTCTGGATCTCACGCCCATTGTCATGCTTCGAAACAGCACAGTCGTCGACCTGGAAATAAAGTCTCCCGTTCTCAAATATTCCAGACTCTATTCAAAGGTGGTTAAGCACGAGACTTGCATGTTCCGCTTCCGTGTACAGTCTGTCCCAGAATGCCAGTCGCTCTATATCGCCGTCCACCAAGCCCGTTTGGACAATGCAAAGTACAAGGCACTCGAGGAGGAGGCTCGCGTCAGAGCTTTTGGACAGAACCAGAATCCAGATCCTGAAGGGGACGGCAGCAGTCACCGCCGCAGCTGGTTTGGCCGGAAGAATAGCTACCGCGTCTCGGCACGCGCTCCTTCGCAATCCGCTGGCAGCGAGTCTCAACCTTCCGGTGTCTCCGCTTCATCCTTCTTAAAGAGGATTATGAGAGGCGGAGACCAATCCTTCAACATTGCCATGTCTTCTGTTGACAGACAATCCCGCTCCGCTGGCCGTGAGGCGTCGCTCTACACTTCCTCCTCCTCCTCGGCTACGCCGCCCCGCTCACCCTCGGTTAGCATCGCAAATAGCGGCAACAACAAAATGAGCCTCACCACCAACAACCTCAAGATCCGTCTTCATCTATTACTGACGGCCAGCAAGTGGGAAGACAACGGCAACTGTATGCTTGAAGTTACAAGACCCGACCGTGGTACCCGACAAAACCTGAGGAAGTACCAAGGAATGGAGAAGCGAATCATCGTCACGACGATCCCAAAGAAGGACATACAGAAACCAGTTATAGTCTTGGACGTCATACTAGGAAGCCAATGCTTTAGTCGACTAGGCAGCCGAGGCGTCCTCCTCAGTGTCTGGGAGGAAGTGAAGGATGAGAACGGTCAGACAGGAGTGGTGCCTCAGGGAGGAGGTAGTGGGGGCAACATAACCAAGTGGTGCCTCCAATGCTCGTCAGTCCAGCAGGCGGTTTGGATTTTTGGACTCGTTACGCAGGAGGTTGTAATCGGTTGATTGAGAAGATACCCTTTTTCATTTGGTACGAGGTCCAGGATTCACTATTCAAACCTTTGCTTCCCTTTTTCTTTGTTTTTTTGTTTTTGAACATGTCGGATACAATGCAATACCTTTCGCAACGAGGAATAGGGCGAAGGCGTCAGGCACATAGCATCAAAGGGGGGTTGGCATAGCGCGGACGGACTCGGACGAAATGATTGGAAGGTCTGGCGGCTTGTTGCATTTTCTTGCCACACGATGTGGCATTTTTTCCTCCCTGTATAAAACTCCTGTAGGCTATGTACACAACACTCTAAGATACCTAATCGCTAAAATCATGGCGGTTTGCCTTTGCTTTTCGCTGCTCGGGTTGGTTTCGTGATATGTTTCTGCGCTCGGCCCGGGTTACCAAGGAGGCTACGCGTAACGATTACCGACATCGCATACGACAGTAGTGCTTCGCTTTTCGATTTAATACCACTGTATACTCACGGGTTAGCGTGTGCCATCCAAAAGCGAGATATCCGCTACACCAAAGAGACCGGAATAGGAGCGGATAGACCAAGCCACGTACCACGATCCCCTCCTCGGGCCCGTCCAGCTTCTCGCCGGCGACGAGCTTGCCGAGGGTCAGGCGCATGCGGCGGATGAGCTGCTCGGCGTAGCCGGGGGCGGGCGGCTGGGGCGCGGGCACGCTGGTGTCGTTGCGCAGGATGACGGGGACGGCCTGGCCGGCGGGCAGGCTCACGCGCCCGATCGCCGCCTTGACTAGGGCTACGTCCGCCGCGTCCCACGCCGCCCCCATGATCACGGCCACCGGCGGCGAGGCGTAGTTTCCTGTGCCGACCTGGCTGCTCTGCGAGGGGGGAGCGACGCCTTTGAGGACTAAGGGGGTGGGTGGGTTGGTTGGTTAGCGCGGTGTTGGTGAGAGTGCCGTGTACGACGGGGAGACGGGGATGGGAATCCTAGCGGGCGACGATGGTGGGGGGTGCGTGGTGCGTAGGGTAGTTACGTATAGGAGGTAGGTAGGTATAGATATTCGTGCGTTGGTGGAATTAGAACTCACTGTGAGGGACTTCGGCGGCGGTGGGTTGAGCGCCCAGGCAGAAGAGAACGACTACAGCTCAGTTAGCATTTCGGAAGGCATAGGTATGACAAGAGTGATCGCGTGGTGTATTGTTGGCTTGGCTTCACGGTTCGAACGCAGAGGGAATTTTTTCGTCGTCCCCTATAATCTCGCGTAATCCTTTCTCACTTACCCTCGTACTCTGGCTTCAAGCCCTCGGCCACGGGCTTTCCGACGATTTCCGCCTTGCCGCACACAACGACGGGAATTGGTGTAGACGACTCAGCCATGCTTTTCTCAAGTTCTTCGATGCAATCCAAGAGGCGGATGTCGACAAGACGAAGGCAACTCTCCAGGCGAAACCAACGACCGAACCTGCCAATATATTAAATCCGAGCTGCTTTCGTCCCCATCGGATCTCGCTCTGCGGCAGCAGGGGTCTAGCCCTCGAAATGGGCCGACGGTTAGATCTCTACCGGTTCGATGCTTATGTTGTCGGTCCCGAGGGAGCAGAGGCAGGCCAAGCAACGCCTACCCCTTATGGCACTCGAGCACGATACTGATTGGCAGGCGAACAGGCGTCGGGCTTGCAGATCCTCTCCGCATCTGGGGTGGTTGAACAGGGCCAGGGATCGCACAAAAAGTCTCAACCCCCTCCCCCCCTACCTACCCCCAGTGGCTGCCAGATTCGTAACGGACAGGCCTCATCGATTGGTCCTGCGCGATACCCCCCGTCGGGTCCCATATTTCCCAGCCGGTAGGAACCGGGGTTAGATAGCTCCCGCTCTAGTACTCTCATAGGAGTCGCGAACGTAATACGGCACGACCAGCTTTCTCGGAAGATTTCCCTAGGTGATGTAGGGATATGTCGGTAGGTGGCCCGGCTTACCTGTGTTTGACGGGCCTCGAAACTTGGGTCGGAATCGAGGGACATGCATAAGTGCTGTCCGCTGCAGGTGCGGCTTGTGTCTTACTGCCGCCCCGGCGCTTTTTATTGCGCTCACGGCTCGCGGAACATCGGGGCTCCGACCAAAATCCACGTCGAAGAATAAGCGTGTATTTTTTCCCCCTTTTTTCGTTTCTCTCCCTTGCATAAAACTCCAAAAGCTTGATTCGACTTCGAATGTCGGTGAGGAAACAAGCGCGAGATCGTCTCCGCCGGTCCGTTTTTATGATCCGTAGTTGCGGAAAACACCGGTCAATACGGAGGCGGGCAGTCGCCGCGAGAGATGATGGATAGAAACTAGGTTTTTGCGCATGAAAGTTGGAGGTCCAACCTGCAATGAACCGGTCTATCGTGAGCAACTTCTCGGGCAAGTTTACCTACCTATTCTTGGAGAGATAGACAGCCATCGAGAAGGAGAAGGTGAGTTACGGGAAACATCTGAGTTTCGAACAGCCTAAATATTCATGGGATGTTATTGCTGTACTAGCTGACATTTACAGCCTACGGTGCCGGTATATTCGACGCAATACAGTGAAGAAATGCCGTAACACACCGACCTGTGCGAGTCTCGAGTTGATGATTCATATGCAGTCAAGTTCAAATAGGAAGCAGTTTTAAACACTTTAATAACTGGCTTTAGTTCGATGATTATCACATCTTTTTATTTCGACGTCGTCGTCGCTTACGCCTGCAAAAATAAGGCGGATCCCGTGGGTTGAGCTGGGCTCCTGGGCTTCTATGGGAGACATATAGTGCCTAACAGGATATACAGATAGCCGAGATTGAGATGGAAATCGAATCTACAGGCTCGTTTGATGTACGACTGGTTTCCGACGTTTTTACGACATCCTGTCGCGTAGTCTACACTACACCGACCTATACCTCTCAAGCCCGGTACGCCTTTTAGTCGCAGATTAATCTTCGTGTGGCAAGCAATTGAAGGTGTCCGCCATAGTGCGAAGGCGCTCCTACTTTTCGCAGTAGATTCCAGCGGACTCGGAGGACTGCTCGAGGTCAACGTGCTGGCGGTTTTTGGCATTGGCGAGGAGATGCGGCGGACAAGTCCGCGGAGGCGTCTAATCAGAGATGAATAACTCAACTAGCAGCTGTTTTAGTCATCGAGGAGGCGGAAGATGCCGATAGATCGTGTCACATCTCTCGGGGTTCAGGTATAGCATCCGGCTAGTGGTATGTCACGAGTTTAGCAGATATTTCAGTCGAGAAGTCCTCCGCAAAGCAAAGAAAAAGAACAGAAAAAGACGTCGCACCTGTCGAACAAAATCACGTCGCCAAAGATGCGCCCCTCGGCGATGTCCTCGGGGTACAGGTCAAGGTGGCGGCACCATCGGCGCAGAAAGAAAGTGGGAGAGAATTATCTGGGATAGTACATCTCTTCGTCTTTGGATGGCCGCCACGAGCCTAGCTCGTCATCCTTGTGCTGGCTCCGGTCAAGACTGTGATCTGATGGACTGCGACTACGACTAGCTCGGCAAGCCGTGTCTATAACGTACGAGAACCAGGAGAGGCAGCTTGATCGGTATATATGGGCTAGAAGCTGCTGCCAGCTCGCGGGTTATGTGCCTTTGTGCTGGCAATCATGGTCTAGTCTACTTACCTCTGTCGAGTCCATTTCTACAGTGCCTACATCGCGTCAAAGGCAACATCAGACAGGATGAGCCCGTCGATATTTTTCGCATGCGATGTCGGCAGTTTGCCTTGACAAGATATTCCCAATCGTTCTCATGAAGGACATGTGCGGTGGTCGATTCGATGGACAACTTCTTGGGTTTGGCCGCGGAATGGTTCACACTGGTGTAATGGTGGCTGCTATTGTTTTTAGTGAATGATATGTTGATCTTGTTAATGAATCAACAACAAACCTAAATACCTACCCTTAAGGAGTGGGTGGTATTGATTCAGGGGGGGAGAGATTTAAGGGGGACAATCTGTTTACGTCGATAGCCCTGATATATAGATAGTCCCGGTATGAAAATATCAGTAGGTAGATTAGCAAACCCACGTGGTCCGTGCCATGGTCCGTGCCATGGTCGTTGTCACGCTTCTTTCAGCCCCCACTTGAGCCTCGACCTGTTGCTTGTTTCATTGTTTCTCCATTGAACGCGTTCGTCATTGTCCCTAATTTCCATAAAAAAAAGGTTCCAACTTCTGGGTACGTACCTTCAGCCAAAGCTATCAAACTCCAACATCTTCGCGTTGCGACCATCCAGCCCATTCTAAACTTCAACATTCCATCTCCATCAAAAGCGAATCCTACACACACATCAACACAAACATTCAATCTGCAACTCAATTTTATCAGCGCCGCCATCCCTTCATTTCCTCTTAACCCTCTTTGTCGCCACCCGCGTCGCGTCGCGCATCGCATCCACATCCATATCCGCATCCAAATCTCCAAGGATGTCCGACTACGCCTCACTAAAGGTCCCCGAGCTGAAGAAGCTCCTCCAGGAGAAGTCGCTTCCCGTCACAGGCAATAAGGCAGACCTGATTGCGCGTCTTCAAGAGCACGATAAATCCAAAGGTAACAATATTCCAATTCTAATTTTGCAACTATTCCTGTGTACTGATGCTCGACAGCCCCGCCTACCCAGGCTGAGGATGAAATTGACTACAGCGACGATGATATCCCGACTACTACAAAGTCTGTAGAGCCTCCTAAGCCCATCGAACCTACGGAACCCGCGCCACCGGCCGCCGAAGAGAAGGCTGTCGAATCTGTCGAGCCTGTGAAGGATGCGGCCGAATCTGCTCCGCCTGCAGACGAATCGACTGAAGCTGCTGCTCCCGAAGAGAAGACCGAAGACAAGGTCCCTGCCGTAGATTTCTCCGCAAACCTGCCTGCATCCAACGCTGATGAGGAGGCACGCAAGCGCGCAGAGCGTGCCAAGCGATTTGGCGTCGTTGAAAGCGAGGAGGATCAGAAGAAGAACCAGCGTGCGGAGCGATTTGGTGTGGAGCAATCAACCCTTGTTAAGGGTCTCGACGCCGCGTTGCCTGAGAAGCGACCGTCCAAGCGAGGTCGGGAAGGAGCCAATACCGACGGCGAGCGAAATGCCAAACGCCAGAATGCTGGTGGACGACAGAGAGGCAAGGGCCGTTCCCGTAACGGTGGCAGGTCGGGCGGTGCTCCTAGAAAGGACGGCAAACCCGGTGGCCCTAAGGGCAAGTCGAGCTTTATGGATGACCCGACCGAGAAGGCCAAGGCTGAAGCACGAGCGAAGCGCTTTGCTAGTGGATCCTAGGGGGTTTGCCCAGAGAGGCGTTTTGCCCAACCCAACTGAACGAGTTAAGGCCGATGCGCGAGCGAGATATTCTGAATGAATATTCTGAATGACGAGGTCCTTGCGATGCATCTTCCTTTCAGGGCAGGCCGACGTAACGAATGATTCTGGATCAAGTCTAGGAAGGGGTTTCGACACTGCTACCATTCGCCGTTTACCCGATGTACACTAGTTTTTATCCTTTTTGTTGAGGCTTCGCGTACTCGAACTATACGACCATCCTCCTTGGTGGCTTACGGCTAGCCTCTTAATATCTTTTCACGTTGTTTCTCGCCTACGCCGCTGCCGTTTGAGTATTCGAGGTTAGATAAAGTTAGCGATAAAATCAAACGGCTGTTTCTGGATGAATCGATTTATGTGACGAATATCGGGCTGCGGAGCGCAACTATCGGCTCGGAACCCGATCCAAGAATGCCTTTCTAAAACCCATGGCGTCGTCAAGCACCACACGGCTTCAGTGATCTACAATGTGCCACGTTGCGTAGCTACTATTGTCTCCGTCGAGTCGAGTCTCCGAGTATTATTATACGCAAATATTCCCGTCTTTAAATGACTGGCGGGTTCAAAACAACTACGTTAGGATATTTTAGCGGGATGTCATCTTACCGCCTAGGCTACCTAGCAGCTTCTAGTTAAAGCCGGAACTGGTCAGTCTGGGAGGCCCACTCGTGAGTTGCCATGTGGATTTTCTTCAAGCCCGAGTCTTGACATATTACGTATAGGCCATCTAACAGCTCGGCTGGGGTTTATCGCTAGAGAACGGGATGCGCCAGTATCATGATATGAATTGGGCTCTATTCTCGTCATACAGTCCTTGAGTATACCTAGGTAGTATTCTAGTAGAAATGGGGGGAAGGACATCCTATCGACCGTAGCAAATACGGCCCATAAGCGAGATAGTAAGCCAAACACATCTCAACCCACATTTGGGAAGCATCCTGTCAGGACCTTAACCCCTGCCATCCGGGTAGAGTCACGGGCCTATTGGTCACCCTTGGAGACTTGGATAGGAGCCATGGGTTTCCCCATGGCCTGGATAGGGTTACGGGCTTGTTGGTATAAGGAAAGATGGCCTGGGAGCTAGGCTCCTTAGTTCGTAGGTCCCTTTGTCCTAGCTTCCTGTATATACACAGGGCTTAGTAGCCCCTTAGGTTCATATGTAGCTCTTCAGACAACGTAGTTATTTCCCGTATCGCATGATACGCGTAGTGATATCCCCCAGGTGACCTCGAGACTGAAGTACGTCGTCTGCTTACTGGTATCTCTAGGGGCTGCATTTCAAGGTCGAGACCCAACGTCAATCTGCCACTCCTATAGCGGTGAGCTATGCACGATTGATTGAGGCACGTTCAAACATGATTTCCGTAACTGACGATATGGTCACAATGGGTCAATTTACTAGACTTTCTTCAATTTCCATTTTGTTATCTCGAGATACGATGGCCCTGTGTATCTGAAGTACCTAGACAGAAGACATAATATCAGAAGTGAAAGGATATTTCCCCAGACTTAAATCCCTCAATGATGGATAGAAGTTTTGAAGCTCGCGGCTAAAGTAATGAGTTATGGGACACACAAAGGGATCATAGGACCTATTTTCAACTTTTGGCGTGGATACAGTTTTAGGCAAGCCATTATAAAGCGAACTTGAGTATATTTCCGGTTTCGTGTCGCTTTGTTCTTTTTCCATTTCCGCAACCGACCTGTTAATATTTTTAAACGCCTTATATTCATTTTTACTAAACACCCAACGCTCACTGTGTCTACCAAGGCTCAACTCGATACTCAAACACTAACTACTCTTGTCCCAAACAGTTTTACTAATCAGTTCCACGAAACCTCATACTTCGATTTCATAATGACTGCCGTACCTCCAGAGCTGGCCAAGCCCGGCAGCCGGTTTAATACGAGGCCATTGCCTAATGAGGGTGGGCCACCGACAAATACTCAAACCTTCGCTTCGAGTCAGTCGGACATAAACCTGTTGATCTACTTGCGAAATATCAATAATGAAGGGCTCCCTGCAAAAATGAAGGTTCGGGACGACATAGACGTGACCGACACCCTCAAAGAGGCTGCGATTGGGCAAGAATTCACAAACCCCGAAAGATTCATCTTCGGAAATGATGACGCGAGAGAGCTACTGAGCGAGTTCAACGCGGCTATTGATTTTGTTAAGAGGGCCGACCCCGGGATGTTCACACAGAAATTCCAGGACTTCTTTAAGGACCCGGCAGTGCCAGGTATGCCCACCAAGACATACTTGGACATAAGCGCCAAGATGTGCTTGGAGTTCTTGAAGGTTCGCATGCGTAATTTGGATTACAACATATACCACGACTTCAATATATTCTTGAGACGCCAGTACATGGCGAATTTCAGGTCAAGGCGCGCCATGGTCAACAACGACGTAGTCCACGGCATGCGACTCGAGGAAGATGCCATCTGGGCTGGTGTATTCCCACACTTTGATCTGAATACGGGAGGAACGGATCCGAGGGTGGTACCGTTCCGACGCATGCATGACTATTCCAGAGTAGCCTTCTCGCTCGCCTACCGTGTAACCGTCAACGAAGCTCTCGTGCTATGTATGCCCATACGCCCACCCCCCTCGTGTTATGCCATGCATCTCTGGTTAACTAACTATAACGTAGTGAAATTTGCGACGTCGAGAGACGACCAGGGAGATAGAACCGCGCGGAATTATCTTTGCAGCCAGATCATTGGAATCATAAACATTTACTCACAATACAGGTTGCAGCGGTTGGGCCAGCTGTTCTCGGGGAACGGTGGGAGGGACTCGTTGCAAACACGCGCAGACAAATGGGAGTCGGCAGGCGGTAACAGAAACGACAATGCCTATGAAATGTTCCTTAAAACAGCATTCAGGTTGGTGCATGCGCATCAATACGACACCCCGATACCCCGATCAGCGATGGACGCGTACCGACGTGACGTGACGGAGCTTGCAACCGCCGTTGGTCAAGATACATTTGCCGAAAACGGGACGGATTACGCGAGAGTAGCGAGGAATTTAGGAATCCAGGAGAATATAAGAGTGGATGACGAATATCCGGAGCCTCAAGTCATAGTCGACCTCGACGCGTACCCGACCACCGCCATACCGTCGCCTAGAGAGTCCGTGAATCCCAACACGGCCTTCACGACGATGCGGAGGGCGACGGATACTGCGGAGAACAGAAGGGAGATGATGACCGACGACGAAGCCGATGCAGCTGACCAAGGAAGAGGTGGTGCTGATCGATGGAACGCGAATCGTCGTTGGGGGAGGGGAGCAAGGGTTGGTACAGGTGCACAAGCTACCAATTGGAGACAACCAGCAGCAGCCAACGTAGCGCGGGCAGCGCGCTGGGACGACGACTCGCCTATCGAAGACGACGGGAAGGTGAAGAGAGGGGACAAGAGTGCTGGACAGGCTGGCCAAAAGAAGGCCGCGTCCATCTGGGGCAAGCCGATCATCCGGGTGCCCAAGAGGAAGGCTCCTGATAGTTCGGCGCGGCCCTTCGGCAAGAGGCTGAGACCCCAGATGGTAAGGGTCTAGGAGGACCGGGGATGTTCAGGAGACTGCTTAATCCAGGCGAGAGGGGAGTTTTTCTTTTCTATTCCTTTTTGCTCGTGTGTATCTTGTGCGATTTTGTATAGTTAAACCAAGTAGTTCGAATTTGATCAGTTATCCCATCTGTCCGTCAGCCTTGTACGATCGAAGAGCTAGCTTGTTTTCTGATGATTTCCTTGTATATATTGTTTGTGCGAATCCCGATGGTCGACCTTGTGCGTATTTTTCTCCTTTTCCGTGTTGACAAGTGATAAGTGATAACGGCATAGTAATAAAAACACCGTTTGGCAAATAGGAGGTTTTCATTTAGTGACGCTCAATTTAGAAAGTGGAAACTCTTACGTCCGTGTGTTGAAAAATTTTTATGGACCTTGAGCACTGAGAAGAAACTCACAAGACCTCCTATGACTTGAATTAATTCGCTTCTAATCAGTTACGGAGAAAGGACCGCCCCAAGTTTGTCTGATATATACTAAACTTGCTGGAACTGCCGTTACCCCTTAGTCGCCGAGTCTGAGCGACTTGGTTCGGAATGCCGGCCGACTTCGAGAAACAGAGCTACTGGCGCCAGAGGTTCGCGTCCGAGGTGTCCTTCGAATGGCTGGCGTCGTCGCAATCCTTTATGTCCATTATAGAGCCCTACCTTTTGGCCATCTGCCAAGGGCGCACTGCGAGCATCCTCCAGCTGGGGTCGGGCACCAGTGACCTGCAGAACTATTTTCGCCAGAGGGGTTGCGTGGACGTGACGAACGTCGACTACGAACCGCTGGCCCTCGAACGCGGCCGCCAGATAGAGAAGGCGGCGTTCGGTGACGTGAGGATGAAGTATGTTGTCGCGGACGCCACACAGCTTGACAGCGATATCCCCGAGCATTGCAAGTTCCATATCGTGGTGGACAAGAGTACCGCTGATGCGGTCTCCTGTGCCGGGGAGACGGCTCTCATGAGAATGGCGTCCGGAGTCAGGAAACACCTCGTCGACGGTGGATTCTGGATCTCTCTTAGCTATTCATCGGCTCGCTTCGCTCTTCCGCAGCTGCCGTTCGACGTCGAGGTCGTAGCGAAGATCCCGACACCGAAATTAAAGGCGAGCGATCCAGACGTTTACTACTCGTGTTATCTGCTTCGACCCAAGTAAATCAAAGGGCCAGCGTCGAAACCGCCTAGTAGACTTGGAAAATATCTGAAGATTGGGTATATACTCGACACTGCACTGCTTCTATCCTAGGCAATGCCCGAGTCGTTGTCTCGATGCGCTGCGAAAGAGGTTTGGCACGTAGGACCCGAATGATATAGGCCTGGGTACGTGTATACGTGACAGGCACAGTAGGACGAGCTTTACGCCTTCTGTGACTTGTTCCTATAGTACATACGTATCTACGTATAGTTTTCGGTTACAACACGCAGAATGACATGCTAAAAGTTGGAAATATGAAGAGGCGACTTAAAATAGTGGACTACCTAACCGCTCCCGTTCGTGGAGCCACTAAGAATCTGAGACCGGAGCTTTTTTCAGGCACCTTGTTTTTAGCTGCGTCACCTAGACCCCACTATAAGTGAGGTAAGAGCTGGGGTTACAGCGATGACCTCATACTACTGCAGGATCCAACGGCCGTATACCCAATGCATTTCGTCTGGTGATGCAAACAAGTCTTTATATCATACATGATCGTATTGCGTATTACCACGTCTCACCTATTCTCTCCCTGTCATGTTAGATACTCTGATCCTGACAATGACCTCCACAACTCCTACATCCATCTTTCGCCGTTCGTCCTAATCTGCACAGCTTATAATCTAGCAGCTCCCAATGCCGCCAATCCTGAGCTTTGTCGACTACTAGCTTTAGCTTTTCTGCCCACTTTTCGAAATCAGAAAATATGGACTCTCAGACGGATTTCGAGCAGGATGCGTCGGGAAGAGAATACGGAAAACCTCACAATGCCAAACATCCAATTCCCACCGTTCAAGGCTACAAACAGCACAGGAGAGAGTTAGGGAACCAGTTAGCAGACGAGGAAGAGGCACAACAAGGACCGGAAGACCATTCGAGACCCAAGCGGGCATTTGAATCTGCCAAAGCCGTCATCCAGGGCAAGGATACTCCAAAGTCCCGCCATGACCCGTATCCCTCTGCGAATCGTAACTATGCCGACCATCCACAGTACGTCCCCGAAGGACGTGTCGATGGCGATGCGGAAGGATCACAAGGAGAGCCAGAAGGTGAAGAGCAAGAAGAACAAGATTCTGAAGAACAACAAGGTGACGGGGCTGAGAAGAAGGGGGAACAAGATAAGTCGGCTACGGAAGCTGTTGCGAGTGCCGTCGACCCGAAGGAGAAGCGCAAGGCGATGAAGAAGACTAAGCGACATGGCGGAGGACGCGA
Source organism: Hypoxylon cercidicola (assembly GCA_022578845.1). Classification (NCBI taxonomy): domain Eukaryota; kingdom Fungi; phylum Ascomycota; class Sordariomycetes; order Xylariales; family Hypoxylaceae; genus Hypoxylon; species Hypoxylon cercidicola. The sequence continues at coordinate 247,759 of MU399506.1, forward strand.
AGTCACGGACCCTGTTACACACCTACCAATTACAATTCACGATCAAACCGAAAAAGACCTCAGCTCGGCGCCTCAGAACGAACCGGAGCCCGGAGTACATCATCCCACCGCTACTGGGCCTCAGGGTGCCTCCAAGTCGGAGAGCGAGTTATCACTGGAAGCGGAAAAGCTCCAACAAACCCACAACGGGATGCAAAGAGTATTTCCGCCCCCAGATTTCGATCACACTAGACAGGAACTAGCCAATGTCTATCAGGATGCGGTATATGCTGGCTTAGCTGTCATCGTTTCGCTTGCCGCTATCCTATTGGTCTTTCCGACACTTTTCATCGGCGGAGGATGGTCCGTCTTATTCACCACAGCTCTATTTGTCCTGCTCGGGGCGGTAACCGTCGTTGGCATGGGAAGGTGGGTGAACAAGAGAACCAGCGAAGTATTCGACGACGAGACATGGGATTCTGCGCGGCGAGAGGAGCAGGCCGTCTTAAACGAAAATGAAGAGCTGCCTGAATCTGTCCAGTGGCTGAATAGCCTGTTTTCGGCTATCTGGCCGCTTGTCAATCCAGATCTTTTTACTTCTCTCGTAGATCAGATCGAGGATATCATGCAAGCCTCTCTACCCAAGGTCATTAAGATGGTTAGCGTGGACGACATGGGCCAAGGCAGCGAAGCGATCCGCATACTTGGGGTACGGTGGCTGCCGACTGGTGCGGCTAGCCAATCCATCGGCTCAGACGGGAAACGTCGTGGAAAAGACCAAGGCACCGGAAGCGACCGAACAGACCCGCAGAATCCCCAAGGGAGCGCGGATAACCAAGAAAATAGTGTCGAAGAAACCCCAGAGCAAGGCAACAATAAGGGTAAAGATGCCAAGCAAGAAGAGCAGGAGCAAGTGGCCATACGCGAGGGTATGGAAGCTGAGGAGGGTGACTTTGTGAACTTGGAGCTCGCACTCGCCTACCGCAGCCGCTCATCTGGCAAGTCTATGAAGTCCAAGGCTAAGAACGCTCATCTCTATTTGAAATTCTATCTCCCGGGGGGCGTGGCCATTCCCGTGTGGGTTGAACTCAGGGGCCTCATCTTGACTCTCCGACTTCGACTACAATTGACGCCGGATCCGCCCTTTATATCCTTGTGCACGTTGACCTTTCTTGGGCAGCCTAAAGCTAGTATTTCGTGCACTCCTCTTTCGAAGCATAGCTTTAGCCTGACTGATGTTCCTTTAATATCCTCCTTTGTCAACTCTGCAATTGATGCGGCTATGGCGGAGTACGTGGCCCCGAAGAGCCTAACGCTCAATCTGAAGGACATGCTTGTGGGCGAGGACTTCAAGAAGGACACAACTAGTCTCGGCGTTGTTTGGGTTTTCATTAAACAGGCGCGCGGCTTCAAACAAGGTGACAGTGGAATTGGTTCCAGCAAAGGCTCGAGTGATTCATATGTCACCGTATCTTGGGGCAAATTTGGCAAGCCAGTTGCTTCGACTCGCATCGTTACAGATGATGATCAACCCAACTGGCATGAGTGGGCTAGCATCCTGGTAACCCCTGAAGAGTTGAACGCAGAGGAGAAGCTACGTCTTCAACTTTGGGATTCGGATAAGTGGTCTGCGGACGACGATCTCGGTCGCGTAGAGGTAGACTTGAAGTCTCTTCTGAAAACCCCAAACGAGATGCGGGACCGTGAGGATCGCTTTGCCGGTCAAGACCCCGATGAGACGATGCCGGGATCCCTGACCTGGTCTGTTGGGTACTTTGCGAAGATGAGGATCACATCAGCGGAGCTCGAGAAGCAGACTATTGACGAAGGAATAAGGACCAAGGAGCAACTCCGCGAGCATGTATCCCAGCTATCCGAGCACAAGCTCAGGGAAGCAGGCAAACCCTCAGATGACGAGGAAGTCAAACAGCAGAAAGCGCAAGACTACAGGGAGTTAGAAGAAGCCATGATCGTCTCAGCGCCGCCGTCTACCGATTTTGTCTCGGGCATCCTCAGCGTGCAGATCCACAACATCACGGGCTTGGAAGTACAAAAGCTCCAGAAGGAGGACAAGGGAGACGACGAGGACGAATCTGAGCAGCACGACGGCATGCCCGACAGCTACTGTACCATCATTCTGAATCACAAAAAGATCTACAGGTCTCGTACGAAGCCCAAGAACTCCAAGCCGTTCTTCAATGCTGGCACCGAGCGATTCGTTCGGAACTGGAGAGATACCGAGATCATTGTCAGCGTGCGGGATGCTCGAGAGCGCGAAGACGATCCGCTTATTGGAATTGTATACCTTCCTCTTACAAAAGTGTTTTCGAAAACGAGCCAGGTAATGGAGAACTATCCTCGTAAGTTTAACCCTCAAGACCCCGATTTCATGTTTCCGCGCCCCCTTAAGAATGAGCTTGTATCTTTCGTGTTATTCGTGATCCTACAAACAGCTCATCTTAATATCCTACACTATGTCCGTATGGGCAGTTGCTAACCTTATACGTCACAGTGGTTGGAGGTATTGGATATGGGCGAGTTCGTATTAGCATGGTCTGGCGAAGTGTAGAGGTCAAATTGCCCCCGAATCTGAGAGGATGGGATTACGGGACCCTTGAGATCCAGGGATCCATCAAGGCAAACTCAGCCTTGCCTAAGTCATTGACAGAACACAGAATCAAGATACGAACCAACTTAGGATTTGCTAAAATGTATCCTGATAACGGACGATGGGTAACTAAGGGCAAGAAGGAGCAAGAGGCTATGTTTTTGGCTGTCCGTAAGCGATATGCCTCGGCCGTGGTAATCGAGTTCCGCAAATCTATGCTCGGGCCGGATAAGACAGCAGCCTTTGCGGTCCTCTGGCTTCACGATATCGCGGACGAGGACAATGAGACAAAGACCCTCAAGGTATGGCAAGGATCCAAGGATGGTCTGCGTAAAGCCCAGTCTTGCTGCGACTATAGCGGCACGAGCGAGAACGACCAGCCTCTGGGCGAGGTTGAGCTAGAATTGAAATTCTGGCGCGGGCTCTCTGGATACCATAAGGGTTACGCTTCCAAGGCCAAAAATGACGACCTGCGAAATGTTATGGAATGCCTAGATACGATTACCGATGAGAAGCTTGACGACGACGACGACGAATCTGAAAAGGAGGCCGATACGTCGGGCGATGAGGACTCGGAGGACGAGACCCGCAAGAAGCTCCGCGTCCATACCAACGACGACTCGTCGCCCGCTAGCTCCTCCGACGAAGGAGGCGACGGTCCGGGATCCTCAAGCTCGTCCCACCTATCCCTGTCGGACTTCAAGAAAGTCAAGCATATCTTCCGCAATCCTATCGAGGGGACGAGCGAGGTAGCCACGTCGGTGCTGGCGCCGGGGCACAACGACCCCGACGACGGAACTCGAGGCGTGCGAGGCCAGTTACGCGACTACAAGGACCACCACAAGCAACTGCACCGCAAGCACCGCGGCATTATGCAGTGGCGGCCCGCGCGAGAGGCTAACCACATCGGCGGCAAGCTGAGCAAGCTCAAGGGCAACATCAGCGACATTTTTCATCACGACGAAAAGGATACCGGCGTCGAGACCGAGGCGTAACAGCCGGATTGTCTTTCTGTCTTTATTGTCCTAGATGAGACCTCCCGCGTGGGGGTACCGAGTTCGGTTCCGATACTCTGACTGGCATGCTATGTATCTTACCTTGGAAGGTGATGATTAATGATGCTGCTACGAGAGATGGATTGGTATTGACGATGGCCGGGTTGATGGATCGGAACGGTTTGTACGACAGGCAGGTTACCTAGTAATAAAAATACGAGCAAAAAGTATCTAACGTATTGATCGATATGGGTGTGTTTACCAGGAGCGGATTGGAGCGGATTACTGATCTTCTCGATATGGTTATATCGGTGATTAAACCGTTTCATCGGGCGTAGGCATTACCGAAACACCGCCAAGTGACTTGCATTGAGAGAAGATGGCAAAAGGTCTTCCTGCCAAGAGGGTCAAGATTCAGCTCAAGAGACATATCTGGGCATGGCATGACCACTTGGAAATAAGACTCAACCAACGTTACATTTCTCTCGGGTATGAATATAAGTCACACGTGGAACATGCTACAACTCCAATATTCTCACCACCTTACCACCCCTTATTAGGGCACCATCAAAAGCCGTCGTCTTTGCACCACGCCTTTCACTTGTGATAGGCAGACTCCGATCCCTTTCGGAATTGGTCCCGGGGCGGGGGAACGAAAAAAGGGGGGAGTTGTTTGCGTCTGACGTAAGCTTGACCGACCCCCTTTTAAATGATGCAACCCCTTCGCCACCTGCACCTCCATAATACAAGGTTAGCGGGACCTTACTCCCCATTTTAAGGCTGAAGCTCTAGTGCCTAACCCGCCAGGGCGGGGGGTGATGGGCACAAAGTCTAGCTCTAGCGGGCCGCTAGGACGATCGGGTTTACTGGACTCGCTGACTCGCTGACTCGGTGGTTTACGCTGAAGATTGGCTGTGCAAATATCTTACCAAAACAACATCGCGTTCCAACCTCTCAGCAGCAAGATATCTACCGAAGGTACCATACCAATAGAACGGATTCGTGGCTTGTACCATCACAACCCTGCCCGCTTTTCTTTTCTTCATTCATTCTAGAATGTGGGTGCCTAAGGCGGGCCGATAGATGATATCAGAGATTGACAGACATTTTGTTCATGCTGGCTGGCGGCACAGTCGTGGGAAGACCCTTCTAGGTGTCTTCTGGATGTCTGAGCCTCCTGACCAGTTATAGGTCTGCTGGCAGCATTTGCAGGTTTGGTACTAGGCGAATCCTACTTACAGCCGCAGATGATGTTTCGAAAGCCCTGCCATCCACAGAAACGTTCGACCCCGTAGATCCCTAGATGGATTAGGCAACGCTTTTCTTTTGTTTCAGCGACAGCAATTCGTCCAAATACTTGGACAGAACATCACTACTTGCTATTATTGCTACAGTACTTCGTGCCTAGCGAATCTAACCCTTCAGACCCGCAAGTTTACACAAGTAAGCCTTGCGGGATTGGATCTCATCTCACCGCATTGCTAATTTGCGGGGCCGTCCTGTAGAGCATGGTAGTAGGCGGTATTATGGACATAGCTCGACGACGATGAGCTTAATTGAGGCCTTGCTTTCTATAATGCATGTGTACATGTGTATCGCCACAGCCTCAGTCTCAGATGTTTTTTTTTTTTTTTCGACATTTGCGCACTCATATCATTCTCGTTTTATTCTACGTATGTCACATTCACACCGACACCGCCTTGATGAGATACTTGGGTCCTGTGTATCCCAGCCCGGCTCTTGACATGAACCCCTGCATTCAGCGCGCTTACGAGACTTGTTCCAGCTTACAAAAATTAGCTATTGGTATCATGAGCAATCCGACGCCCATTTCTAATCATCAGACTATCCTACAAGCCGAGCCAAACTTCCAACTTCGCAGCACTCGCTAGATGGAATTCGAAACGGACCAATTGTATGGAAATCCATTTCGCTAGCGAATGAGGATTACGACCAGAAAGAGAGCCTCCCCTAGCTCCAAGATGGATAGGCTATCACCAAACGATGTGAGAAAGCCACGACGTAGCACATCGAGTAATCGCAGTTTAAAGTCGGCGCACACCTCTGATTCGTCTGAAAAAGGCTACTCCAGCAGCCAACGAGGCGACAAATCAAGGCCGGCACGGAAGAGAGCGAGCAAGCCCAAGGTCCGAACAGGTAAACCGCTCGTCCTGACCGATACGTATCCGTTAGCTAAGACCTCCACCGACAAACAGGGTGTATTAGCTGTAAAAGAAGACATGTTAGTCAACGCTTACTGCCTTCATCTATTCACCCCTCATCTCACTTTCATCGCTATATCTGGCAGCGAGCCTTGTGATCACAAGTCCAACGATTCACTTGGGAATAAGTTTTAATGGCATCAGTTCACGCCGTGATTTGGATTCGCTGACCTAAGCGTCTGTAGGTCAAATGCGACGAAGGGAAACCATCGTGTGCAGAATGCGAGCGTCTCGGTCTCATGTGCGAGGGATACGCTCCGCCCAAGACCAAAGCCCCGACCACTCGGCCTGGACGGTTACTACTGCCCAAGCCGAAGCTGTCTTCCTTGGTGGCGGCGTCCAGCGGGACGATTGCGGAGTCATCTCAACCGGCAGACTATCATCTTCTAGTTCCGCCGACGCCCAATTTCGGGTTCGAACTAAACGAGGAAGATAAATGGTACTTTGCCTTGTATAGAGACCAAGTAGCCGACGAGTTGTCGCCGTATTGCCCGGCAAATTTCTTTTCTCGGACGTCCCTGAGGGATAGCATGGTTAGCAGATGCGTTCACCACTCTATCCTCAGCATAGGCGCATATTCCCGTGCTCTTATGGACCTTCATAACGAGTGCCCATCCGGCGGCAAGGTATCTCGGACGTGGTGGCCACCGTCAGTTCTTAACCGACATCACCAGGCCGCCCTCGTGCATCACGCCAAGGCTCTTTCTTATCTACGATCTAACATGAGGCAATACGGCATCGACGGCCGCGTAACCATGATGGCAACCCTTTTGTTTATAGTGTTCGAGAATATGCAGGGCAACTACCACAGCTCCGGGAACCTGATACGCAGTGGCATCAAGGTACTGACGAATATACGGAACAAGGGTAGTGATCCTAGATCCATAGTGCACCGTCAATGGCATCGGTATCTAACAACCCCTCGAGATGAAGTCGACGAAATGACCGACATGTTTGCCCGGCACAGCGTCGCATCGGCGTTTGTCCCGTTCGCCCACGGGAAGTTTGCATACCACATGCTCTTCACCGAGGACGAAAGCGACGAGGTGGATTTTGGATTACATAGCCCGTTCACCTTCACCGTCCCGCAGACCCTGGAGCAGGCGAGACAGATATGGATCTACCTGATGGTGCAGCTCGCGGACTTCCTGAGCAAGGCGTCGTGGCACAACCTCCACCCCGACTACGACTTCGACGACGCGGCGGCGTTCCGCGAGCAGGCCATATTCCTGGCGCTGCTGGGCGACCTGGGCGTGGGGCTCGACGCCCTGCTCTTCACGGCCATGGACGGCCGGCAGACGCAGGTGCTCGAGCTGCTGCGGCTGCACCAGGCGGTGGCCGTGGTGGCGACGTCGTGCTGCTTGGACCCGACGGAGATGGCGTACGACGACTACCTGCCGCAGTTCGAGGACGTGGTGCGGCGGTGCCGGTTCCTGTTCGGCGCGGAGGCGAGCCGGGTCGGCTTCACCAACGACGCGGGGCGGCTGCCGCTGCTGGCCTTCGCGGGCGCCAAGTGCCGGTGCGCGCGCGTGCGGCGCGAGGTCGTCGAGCTGATGCGCGCCTCGGACTGGCGCGAGGGCAGCTCGGACAGCTCGAGCCTCGCGAACGCGATCGCCGGCCTGATGAAGCTCGAGGGCCAGGACGGCGGCGACTCGGGAGCGGTTCCCGAGAAGGAGCGGCGATACGCCTGGTCCAACATGTTCTGGGACTTCGAGGGCCGCCAGATGCACGTCGAGTACACCAAGGTGCTGCCCGACGCGCTGGGCGAGTTCGAGAGGGTTCGTTATGCTATGGGCGTTTGATGCCAAGCGAGACGCGACGGCGGGAAGGGATATGATAGGATAGGATAGGCGGGCTGGGGGAAAAGGATGGGCTTTGTACTGTATCTCTAGGTAGGAAAGGGGTGTGGCGATGGGATAGCATAGGTAGGTAGGAAAATGGTCATGGCGGGTCGAGGGAGGCAACATTATACCTGGGGTCGGTGTAGGAGTAGCAGCGCTGGTTTTGAATATGTATAATGATTATCCCTATGAAATTGTGTGGCTACTCCACGGAAGTAGTTTTGAGTGGCTGTGAGAGACGAAAACAACTAACCCCCTAGGGAGGCCTGTTCATACATCTTATGGTGCTTAACGATACATGTGTGAAAATAAACACTACCTCATAGAAGCTGCCCAACGCCATCTTCGCCCTCGCCGCTCCCATTCCAACACGGCCGGGCCATCACGTCCGCAAGCAGCCCCTCCGCCTCCTCCGTCCCACAGTCGCCCTCCACCTGCGCTCCGCATCCACCTGCCCGGCGACGTCCTCCTGCAGCGCGTCCGCCGCCTCGCGCCACGTCGTCGTCGTCGTCGTCGTCTGCCCCGGAGTCGACGCCGCTTCTGCCGCCCGGCCCCGACGGCGCTGGTGGTACGCCCACAGGCGGTCTTGCAAGATGCGCGGGCGCGGGGCTGGCGCTTGGTGGGCTTCGCGGGTTGCTGAGGGTGCGCGGCGTGTCAAGCTGGTGATGCTGGTGGTGCTGGTGCTTCGCCAGCGGCTACCGGGAGGGTTGCTGAAGGTAAAGGGGCTGCTGGTAGCCCGCCGGCTTTGGCTGCCGGCACCGGCACCGGCGCCCCTGCCGCTGCCAACGTAGGTTCTTCTCCAGCGACTTCGGGGGGATGTGGCCTACAGTTGTATTAGCTAATTATTCAATGATGAGATACGAAACATGACAACCTCGGGACTGTGGCCTGTCTGGTATTGGCTCGGCGGGCTACTGTAGAGCTCTTCTCGTGTGTTGCCGTGTCCGCCGGAGACTTGAACGGGAGCTAGTAGGTGTTAGTAGTATATCCAAGGCGTAAAGAGGGATGTCGAATTGAACTTACCAAAGGAAGGTCCTGCCATCTTTGTCTCGTGCATTGCCATCGTACCAATTGGAATTGCTAGCTCGGTAGTAATAGCTTCCAAACGGATCGGGCGGGAAAAGCTTCGCCTCCTGAGACGAGCTGAATGAGAAGTCAAGCAGAAGATGAGCGCTCTGGTGTTACGTATGGCACTTTATCTCTGGCCGTATTCTGCGAAGTTCAAGATCCGTAGTAGGGAACCGAATGACCTCGTTACAGCTGCAATGGTAACCCCAAAGACTTTCCCTTGCTCCGTTAGATGGGTAGACGTGCCCGTAAAATCGAGTTCGTATTCTGTTCCGAGGATCAAAGGCCGCGAAAATATATCCCAATTACTGCATCCGGCCAGTCTTGATATTCGGTCGCGAAAAAAAGACAATGGATTGCTAACTCAAAGAAACCAACCCTCGCTCTTTGTCTCAACACGAGCGGACCACTTCCCCCTCTTGCAGCTGAAAGAGGCCGACACGCTATTTCAACCCAGAGAGTGTTTTTTTCAGGCTTTCTTTTTGTTAGGTGTCAATAGATTTGGATTGAGTAGAGATAAAATACTGGAAAAATTGACACCTTGAGCCGGCTTGGGAGCCTCGAGTCACGAAGTGAACGAGTTAGAATGAGCTACAGTCAACATAAAACTGAAGACTCTTAATATTATGAGTGGTAGTATGTGCAATGTACAAATGAGATAAAAATTTTATACAAGATGCGCATGACATAGTTGGTAGTAAATAGTAAACTCACTCGCATTGCAAAGTCTAGCTGAACTGACTTACAAGAAACGAGACAGCTCATCTATGACGGGGTATAAAGAAGAAAAACTGGTATGAAGAGGTTGCTTATTGACAAGGGAACTGGAACTATGCAGCGCAACTGCTATGGAATGGTCTTAAACCAAACACTTCAATACAGCGCGATTTTGACGGGAAGACTGCGCCGAGTTAGCAGCTTCCCGCGACTTTATGTTTTTTTCCGTGTAGACGCGCTTATGCCCTAGCGTGTCCGATTATATGTATGGATTTCATGTTCACCCATCCAATCTATGCCTCCCCAACCGCAGAATCACTCCGCCTGATTTACACCATCTTCTCCGGACCTTCGCTGCTCTTAGACGACCCAGCACGGCCGGACGCAGGGATCTCGGTGGTGGGGATGATGTCGCTGGTGTGGCGCTGCAGCTCGACGTAGTCGTACGCGAACTCGCCCAGCTGGTCGTCGTCCACACCGAGTTCCTCCATCTCTGCCGATACCCGCAGGCTCAGTCCCGGGATCAGGTTCATCAGGAACAGGATCACGCAGGTCAGCACGAACGAGTACGAAAAGCCGGCGACACAGTCCGCGATCTGGTATCCTAGCTGAACGTAGTTGTGGTTGATCCAGCCGCCGGGAATCGCAGTGAAGCCGTCGAGCGCAGCTATGTAGTCACTGCGCGCCAATTGTTAGTAAAACAATATCCTAGGACCACGAAATCAGAAATAGACAGGTAAAAAACTTACGCTGCGAAGAGACCGGTCAGCAGGTTGCCAATGATACCACCAATACCGTGGACGGCGAAGATATCAAGAGCCTCGTCGACGCCCATAAGGAACTTCAGCTTGGTGGCGAAGTTGCATCCGATGCTGCCAACGATGCCGAAGATAACCGCAGCCCAGGGAGTAACGAAACCGGAGCCGGGAGTGATAGCGACCAGTCCAGCGATGGCACCGGAGCAGAAACCAACGACGGACCACTTCTTCTCGAGACGGTAGTCGAGCAGACACCAGGTGATACCGCCGACGGAGGCGGCAAGGTGGGTGACGATGCAAGCCATGACGGCGCGCATGTTAGCAGCAAGGGCGGAGCCGCCGTTGAAGCCAAACCAGCCGACCCAGAGGAAGACAGTGCCGAGGACGATGTGGGTGACGTTGTGCGGTCGGTAGGGCAGGCCGGCCGACTTGGCGTATCCAGTTCGCTTGCCGATCATGACGGAGAAGGCGAGCGCGGCAGCACCAGACGAGATGTGCACGGGAGTGCCACCAGCGAAGTCCAGGCCGCCCATGACGAACGACCATCCGTTAGCGTTCCAGGTCCAGTACGCGATCGGGTCGTAGACGATGGTGGCCCACACGAACATGAAGACGATGCACGGCAGGATGCGCGCTCGGTCCACGGCTGCGCCTATCGCGAGAGCTGGTCTGTATTCACCATGTGTATTAGTGACATCAGACTTTTGGTAAGATAGGGGGTTGGCGTTGGGGTAAAGAGGTGGTCCCAAGTCACACGACTCGAGTTGGAGAAAGCCAAGCGCATAGGCGCGGATGGGTGCAGGATCCTGGAGGGGCAAAAACTCACGTAATAGCGGCGAACATGCCCTGGTACAGGCAGAAGAGGAGATCGGGGATCTTGGTGCTGCCGACGGAGGGCTGGGCGAGGGTCTTCATGAGGCCGAAGTTGGAGAGGTCGCCGATGAAGCTGCTGCCGGTATGCGAGAAGGTCAAGCTGTAACCCCAGAAGAACCACTGGAAATCGACAACAGCAATGGACAGCATGGACAGCATGATGAGCGACAAAGCCGATTTGCGCCGGGCGAGACCCGAGTAGAAGAAGCCGACGCCGGGAATCATGAGAAGGACGAGCGCGGAGCAGGTCATAATCCAGGCGAAGTCACCGCCCTATAGCATCTTCACTTTAGCGCCGTTCTTTCTATCTTTCTCTTCCTTCCCCTTCTCCAACCAGCAAGCAACACGCTTCTGCCTAACAGAACAATCGGATTCGTACCTCGTAAAACTGATTCAGGTCCGTGACGTCGGTGGTATAACCGGCGTCGGCACCATCGGTGGTGCCATTGTACGGCGTGACGTACAGACTGGCGGACATCTTGACGTCGCGGGTTGATGAAGCCGCCGAGACAAGAAGCAAGCGCGATTCGTATCCTCGTTCTTTTCTTTTTTCTTCCCTTCCTCCCTTACATACGAACAGGTGGACAGTGCTTCTTATCCAAAAGAGACACTTGTCTCGGAAGGGGTCGTCGTTACTTTTTGCTTTTGGCGGGAAAAAGGAATTTAAGACAACGAAAGGAAGGAAGAAGAGCAATATGCGGCCTTACATATGGATGGGATGGGACCAGGGGGGGGAGCAGGTGCCTAAATAGGGCACAGCAAGAGTTATAAAAAAAATTTTTAATTCGGGGAGTTCCCTCGATTGGAAAGAACGTCTTGCATGTTTGTCAAGTACATGCCTACCATAGTCACTTTCCGTACTTGCCACATACTACAAGAGGGGAAACGGTACGACCGAGTCCGTCGCATTCCTTGTACAACCCCATGCGAGAGGGCAGGAGTAAGGGAATATACCCAGGTTCTTTGTCCGGACTGGTAGTCGCAAAGAAGATATCGGACCCCTGGCCCCTTCGTTCAATTTAAAATAAAAATAAAAGACCATCGAACTTGTTAGCTGGGTGGAGCTGCAACTGATAAGGTCCCGAGGAGACAAGTGGATTGCGGCGAAAAACGATTCGTCTGGTTCTCCCATCTCGCTAACCGGGCTACCTAGCTATTCTTGGCGGGTTTGGCGAAGGTGGGGGGGATTTATGCCTGTATGCTTGGGTGCTTGTTTTTTTAGGGCATTGGCAGGACATACATACAGTAGATAGGCGGAACACGTTGTGTGGCGTTGGAGCGTAGGATCACTCAAAAGCGGATGACGGGCTGGGAAGCGGTAGCGGTAGCGGTAGCGGTCGCAAAGGATTCTACCACGCAGTCATGCACCATGCAGAGGAACGCATACGGCATCGAAGTGCCAACTGATGCTTGAGAAATGAGAAATGAGAACTGACAGATGCTTCTGTTCTTCCGGAATGCAAGCCGTGCCTAACGTGAAACAAAATGGACGCTTGTCTAATCGTTACTCACCTGTTACTTGCTACCCAGCTGCCCTGACCGTAAGGTGTGAGCGAAAAGCGCACGCGTCCATATTTACTATGTTTAGGTATAATACCATGATTCAAGCTGCTAGTCTGAGCCATTAAATGCCATCGGATGTATAAGAATCCTCGGCGTTGGAAAGGCTTACAACAATTACACGCCTCTGTCCCTGCTTGCATCTTAGGCATTTCCCAGCTGGACGGTAACTCGAGAGATCGAGCAAAGACGACGGCCGTCCTTGCAGGACTGCAAGGTCGAATGGTCTAGTAGAAGGGCCGTTTTTTTATACCACGCGGGGACTTTGCCATTCAGGGGAGTCGTTCTGCATGTCTTGCAACCCATCCGAAGGGGACCTCCCCAAAATGCCCAGGGAACACGGCAACCGCCTTGTTATAGCTGCAAGCTTGCACGGAAACACGTGGTTCGGTTGCAGGACGAAACTCTCGGTCAATATTTTAAGATATGTAGACCGCATCTCAGGGGTCGTTGGCCGAGAATATTTCAGCAAGGGCCATCAAAGTAATATATGACTTTCACGAGCTTGATATCAAAGGCTACGTGGGTTCTCGGCCCATTCGACCGGGCTACTTCGTATAGCAGTCATCTTACAAGCGGAAACAAACAAAGCTACAGTAGCAATATCGGGCCGTGAAGTTAGATGAACCGACACGGCAGCCACGGATCCGAGCCGAATGTCGTACGAACATGACTCTAGCAATGGTTGTTTTGAGAGCTATGCGGATCGCAAACCTCATCTCATGGTGAATTATAATACAACTTCATGACTGACTACCTCTACGGCTAGGTTAGTGATGTCAGTCGTCGAGTGGCATTTCGATGCGTAGGTCATCAGGGGGTCAATCATTTCTTGGCTCCTGTAGGCCGTAAAAGAAGACCCGTTGGAGAAGCAGAGAAGCGAGGACAGGGCACAGAATCCTTTTCTCAGACAGAGGCTGAATCGTCGTTAGCTTTGCTTCGATTTCGCTCGCCTCCATTTATAGACCGCTTGGTCGGTGCACCCTTTACACGAATTCTTGTGTCTCTCGTTCAGCCAGTCAGCCGCCCGAGAAGCAACACACCTCAGCCAGCTCAATCAGCCAAAAACGCCCAATGCTGTGGGTGGAAGGTCGATGGAACAAAGCGTGGATCGAGCCAAGGCCCGCCAAGCGGAGGAGCTTGCTGCGCCCAGAGATAAGGAAACCCGCTGGCCAATGGTGGACCGTCTTTTCCACTGCAAAACGGGTGCTAATCAGGGGTCCCACAGAGCTGGAGCTCGCTTCAATCAGTCATCGGTTTAGAAGCTGTCGCAGAAGCCCAAGTGGTTTGCATTCCAGCGACATTGTTCTATCGTTCTCGGTCACCTTGGCGAGAGTTGCCGAGAATAGCAAAGTAAACCGGCTCCAGCCGATCATGCGCCGCCAAGTCCGTCTCAGAGTTGTCTCTGCACCGGGAGCAGAAGGTATCCAAGGTTAGTAGGGGAAAGGGAGGCGCTACACGTCCTCTTAGCCTTCGAAGGATCGCGTAATGCAGCGAGACGGGCAAAATCCCCAAGGAGCTAACAGAGTCCTCCGATGTAGTGTACACCATTATAGTATCACGAAACTATCGCGGACTACAGACGCAACAGGAATAGGCATATCGTGAGTTACCACGGGGCTCTATTTAAGTCACGCAAACGAATTGTGTAACTAAACTGATGGGTTACCATCTCTCTCCACCTATCTCGCACACTTCAACTCTTTCGAGAATAGTTTCCCGCGTTCCTCATCCAAGCGCCACCGCGTCGGATCAGTCTAACGATATCGAGTGGACACCTAGCCGCCAACAAATTGCGACTACCAGGTAGGCAGCTAGGTTCAGATACGGGAACAAATAACTGTACTTGAGTCAGAACGCTAACTCTCAGCTCTTCAATTATGAGGCGAGCCAGCTTCCTACCCTGGTATCTAATCAATGGGGTGTTGCGATTTTACGAGTTTGAGCTGGCTGCATACGACAATGCACTCGACTCGACGGCTCTTGGTCTCTTTTCATTCCACTTTCCGCCATCTATATGATCCAGGTCATATTTCCCGTCACATTATCCCGCGAATTATCACCTTGAGTAGTTCTTTAGTGAAATTGCTACCAGAGTTTTATTGCTTCATCAAACTGCCTTCTAGCCGCGCCCTTCTAGTGGTGTTCTAAAGGGGTACCCTGGCTAGATGGACCGCAAACGTCTCCGGTCCCACGCCGGTGCTGGTTCACCACGGCGGTGATGAACTCGGTCCTCGGCACCAATGTACTGATTCAGGCCATTGCTATTAAGAACAAGCCTGAATATTTTACCTTATTATCTTTCATGAACAGAGTACGGCTTAGAGAAACTTACGATCAATTGTTCAGCTTCTCTTAGCTAGCTGCTAAGCGCCGTTCTGAACCCCGATTACGGAAAGGGATAGATTCTAAACATCCCAATAGACACACTACCGTCGCCTAGGGGCAACAGTTATGATTAACCGCGTGCCTACCAAGATAAAGAGATCGTATATGTTGGAAGTAGAAGAGTTTTTGTCGCTAGTACGGAAGAAGTCTTATCGTTCAGCTTCAACATCTCTAGCAGCCAATGAATCCACATGGAAATATTGGTTAGAGTAGCGCTTCCAACGTTGAAGCAAGGGGCTCTTACCCTCGCCTTACGACCCTCCCGAGGGATGACGTGCGGCGCATACGACAGCAATATATCAATCCCCATATTTTGTGTCACGATTCCAGCATTTTGGTAGATTAACCATGTATTACGCGTTCTAGCCTAAACGCCTCATGGCGGCGTACCAAACGACCGCCTTCCAAGACACACCATCGAAGTACGCACCCTCCACACCCCAAGTAAGATGTATTTATCTCCAATTTCAATGCTATGCTCCAGCAATATAGACAACTACTTTACTAAAGGTGCGGAGATATGATCTCGTATACAATTCCGCCGAGCAGTCCTCCCTGCATACGGTCGAACGACACTGCCCCGAGAACCAAGCCGCCGGGTACGAGTGTCCTACGAGTCGGTAAACATGTAAGATGCCTTGCATGAGATGGTTGGAGAAGCGGTTAAATCGCATGGCATAGGCTACAGTCGGCCTATTGTCATTGAATGGTGTGCTTCAGGCCGCGAGTCACGACTGTTTGCCTTCCAGCCGAGCCGAGACGGGGTCTGCTGTTCATCATGCTCAGCTATACTTGGCTATCCCGAACGCAAACCAATTTACCTAAGCGAATAGAAGTGATTAGTTTTAGCCTTTGACTTATTCCTTACAGCACTTTCTTGCATTTATGCCACAGTGATGCTGTCTTCTCGCGTGATCGAAGGGATAAATAGGATCTATCATTACATTTTTATAACTACCTAGGTACCTAACCTACCCTTTTAGATTGTCGAATAAGACATGGTAATGCTAAAATATAAAATAGTGAGATTAGCAATGGTGTATCGCAAATGGGAACCACAACAGAAAGGCATAATTAAATATCATGTAAATTTACAGTATAGAAGAACTGGACGCATTCTGGAGACGAGCCTTCCCCGTAACATCGCCGTTGCATAAGCCGTTCTCTTTCATAAGCTACATCCTATCTTCTGTGTTGATGTCTACCTCTAGCAGCAAGTTGGGTTCCGAACCCTTTATAGAGATGGTTGACGCTTATTGGCCACTGATAAGATTGATCCCCTATTGAGTACCTGTATATTGGGTATATATATATACCTAGGTATTTGTAGACCTTGCATTTACCTTAGGAAATCGTAACGTCTCTGGGAACAAGTTTAAGTGTTTACTAATGTCGTAGCTTCATAGTCCATGTATCATCCAGCTATGCGATGCATCGACAAGGGAAACTACTCTACCTACAAGTTCTCCTTTAGTAAATTCTCAAATCCCCCTCGAAGTGTCCGCATTACTTCTTGGTCTACCTTATCCTCAGCAAACATATTAACCAAGTCCATGAAGTCGAGCTGCACGGCGTCTGGGGAGAGATTGGAGATCTCTGTTACCAACTTCATCAATATATCATTTCGGCATCGGGGATCATGCGCTGCGATGGCGAGATTCTCCGCAATGAGAGACATGCGAGTTACGTCCACGTCGGAGCTCGATCCTCTCTCCTCCTGAATCCGCTTCATGAGGGACCTATACAGAGCACGGCAGCGGGCGAGTTCGGCCGGCGAATCTTCCCAAACGCCTTCAGGCTCTACCCCCTCGTTCATAGATGCGTCGAATGCGTACATGGCCGGATCCCAGTCCCGAGTTAGCCAGCCGGGATATCTCTCATTCCCAACACTGCGTGGCACCGCTGCGATACCGTCCCAGTCAATAATGGCCAGTAGTTCACCGTCGTCGGCAACGATGAAGTTCTGGATGTCAAAGTCCGAGTGGGCTAACACAAATGGTCTCTCGCATTCCGGCTCAGGTATCCAGCTAATCAGTTGGCGGAGTAGTTTGCATACACCACGAGGAAATATATGCTTTTCGAGGTGGAGGTAGAGAGGGAAGAGGTAATATGTGTTGGGGTAGTTTAATACCGGATTCTCGACGTAGATCGTATCCTCGCTTGGATCATGATCAATGAACCAACGGTCGAGCATAGCCCTTTGGTCTACAGATCGAGCAGGTCCAATCTCGGAAGGGTTGCCGGCTGCATCGAAGATAATGCTTCCGCCTTGGTCAAATGCGAACTTTTCTAATTGTGCCATTGCGTTAGCGATACCGGTCAGGGCCTTTTTTCGATGCATCAGCACATTTTCAACGCTATCATTATGAAGGCGGTGGGAAAACCAGACGTCGTACAATGACTTCCCAGTCACAAAAGACATCATGATATAAGGACACCGGAGACTATTGTCAGTTGTTGACGAGAAGTCAAAGACCTCTGGGAGCGGGATTGTTGTATCTCGCTTCAGCAAACGCATGGTATTCGCCTCGGCAATTAAAGCGTTGGCGGATAAGTCGTCCCATTTCTCCTCTGTGCCATTGGCCGGGATTTTAACAAGCCAGCATACATCTCCGGAAAAGAATAACGGAAATAGTATATGGTAAGAACCGTGGATAGAGTCTCCAACTACGGGCTCTTCTCCGTCGTACTGAGGGTCAATCTTGTGACGAACGGACTTGGAGAGTTGAGGGAGCTGAGTCATGTCAATCGTCGAGAGGACAGCAGCGAATGCATCATCATCTTCCGAGTCTTGGTCGGACCAGTCGCTCCTCTCCGATTGATTGTCGTCCGATATAAGGGTGTCGGTCATGTTTGGTTACTCCTCAATAAGACAAAATATCGAAGCGACAATAGAATGAAAGACCGAATAGATGATATCTAGAGATGGGTATTGCATGGACTGTAGAATGAAGAAACGAGCATATATAGCCACCGTACCGACTCTGCTCTCTTTGTGTAATATCACCTACTGTCCTTTCAGTAGCTTGTGTCCGCTTAATTGAAGCTATAAAGAAAGACAATGGGCACTGTCTCACCACTAAGAAACTTGCATCACGTTGCTTACGCTTCGTCCCATTTAACATGAACTTACAAGGTACACGTCTATGTTCCCACCTGTAGATGCTGCCTAATTTACAATATATTGTTTGGCTGAGTTTTCAATATCCTGTCTCTGCTATTCGGTTTTTTTGCTTGAAAGGTCTTCAGAAGCTTTCTAACAGTGAAAGGGCTTGAAGATCAATTTAGTTGTTATGCTATCATGTTGTTATATGAAGACACTGAAAGTAATATAATGATTTGGGATGAACTTAAATAGCCCAGGACTTGTGCAAATTCATCTCGATGGAGTACTCGTAGATTATATTATCAAGAAACGTACAAGAACACGTTATCAAGTCGTTGAAAACTCTAGTTATCTGAACTCAAAATGCCTCATCATTGGTAAGTTTTGCACCTCCTGTATATCCCCTGAGTTTACAAGATGAAATAAAGCTAACATGACTAGTCCTGCGTGTAAGAGGGTGTGCACTACTAGGTGCGTGAAAAAAGTTCATGTGCTATTTTGTGCGAAACATCAGTCATTTTACAGACCTGGCAACCAGTGCGTTTCTTGCTATAACGAAGATGTTCGAGAAGTTCGAGAGGAGAACTACAAGTCAACCCAGGAAAATGATGGCAAGACTAGGTAAGGAGCCTACCTCCCACAGCAAATCACGTTAGATAATCCATAGAGCACAGGCTCGAAGGCTTTTCTGTTTGTCAGACTAGGTACCTAATAATAATACAAATTTATTGCTGTTGAATACCGTTTCCTTTTTTAAACTGTCAGAATTACCAGTCTTAACCTCCCTCTCTTTCTCTTCCCTCTCTTCCCTCTCTGGATAGCTCACGCCGAACTGCCTGCTGAAAGGAACATGAACTCCCCATACTGCTGTCATTTCGTCGCAGTGAGGATGATCGAGCACCTCCGACAGAGCAAGAAATCTGTCCGGTGTAGCGTAATCTTTCAGTATCAGTTGCACCGGTGGGATTGGCTTTGGGGGGCATCGTTCACATTCATTCTCACGACAGACCACTTCTCCATTCTTGCACTTCTCCTTGTGGTTGGACCGCCACTTCATTTCCTCGGTGCTCCACTTCTCACTCATGGACCTAAATGCTTTCCCAGCCTCGATGTAGTGTGAGATCTTGTCCAGGTTGATACGACCGTTATAATTAAACCATTTCCGGATCATCAGTGACCATTGACTGGAGGGATCTAGCTGCAACTTCGAGGAAGTCACGAGTGCCTCCAAGTCGACCATCTTTTCAAAGCACTTGACCTGATAATATAGGGGTCGTTGTAGGAATACCCTTTGTCGATGTGGATTCTATAATCGTCCCTGATTGAGCCAGGTCTGTGCCATACGGGGTAGGCTTCCGGGTTTGATCCTAATGTGAGTTCCATTAGCTGTGCCACAAAACAGTCCCCATAAGCCCGGCACTGTGCCCCTTGATACGAGCCAGGTGTCTCTTGTAAATAAATCTTCGCATTGGTTGGTCCAAGCCGAATGAGGAGCGCCTCGCCGTCCTCTCGAAGCCGCCCTTCGAGACCTAGATTTTGTCAACGTTCGTCTTTTTTCTCCCACTTCTCCCACAATGCTTGGTATCGCCTTTCAATCTCTTCGGCTCCCACACTCTCTCGTTCGGCCATTAAGTTCCTCATAAATCGTGAAACGGGTCGGCTTTGTCGACTTAGAGGTGAGCGATCACGGTTGGAATGGCCTCGTCAACCAGACGGATGCCTATCTGGCGACCGTGAGCGGCTAGGCCTGCGGCCAGTGCTGTTTTCGTTCATTGTGTAGTTGTCAGTCGAAAGGTAGATGGGACGCTGGAGGAAGCGGAGTGATTCAATAACTATGTGCTTCGGTGTAGCTCAAGTTGAACGGATGT
This sequence comes from Hypoxylon cercidicola, assembly GCA_022578845.1. Taxonomy (NCBI): domain Eukaryota; kingdom Fungi; phylum Ascomycota; class Sordariomycetes; order Xylariales; family Hypoxylaceae; genus Hypoxylon; species Hypoxylon cercidicola. Next base: position 267,742 of record MU399506.1, read on the forward strand.
CTACTTTTTGCTGTTATGAAGACATGGCGAGGGTACCTTATTTCTGCCTAATTCATGTTGTTCGGCGCATTATGCAGCCAGGACCGCTGTTGGTTGAAAGATTATGCTCTAACACACCCCCTACAATCACACGATTTGGCATGGGGTCTTCATTTTTAGACACCTGCATGAGCATTTGTACCTAGTAATAATTTCATCATTTATCGCTGTATACTTACATCCCTGTAATGAGTTTTGCAGCGAGTCCGTCTAAAGAAGCAGTGGAAAGGGCCATAACAGGTACCGTATATTTCTCTACCATGTCCGTAACATACTTCACAGAAATAACGAGTAACTCCGCTACTTTACTCTGTATCCTATTTTGCTTCCTAGTTCAGACGACCCAATGGGAAGAAGGCGGCTAATAGACCCCGTGCCGTGCAGATATGACGAGGACTACATAGCATCTACGTGCACCGCTCTCACAAGTCAAAAGAGTTACACAATCTAGGCAGACTTCAAACTCCTAAGTTTAATCACTTATATTCAATTCGTCTTATTCCTCTTATAACCACCAACATGCTGATTTCCAGATTTCTACTTTTACCCTTGGCAGCCGCCCTATCCCCGACCCCATGCGTCCAAGACATAACGTGGACAGTGACCGGCGTGCAGCTCTCCGACTACACCACGATCAACCCGCTCTCTCTCCAATGGGACCAGCGAAGAACGCTAGATTTCCACGTGTCTAGTCCGGCGCTGTCCGAGCCGCACAAGTGTGAGGTAGACACGCTGTACTACCCGGGGGAAGAAACCGTGCAGTTCGACGAGTGGACGTACATGTGCTGGAAAGGCGACAAGGTGCCTATCAGCAACCAGGGCAACCCGGATCCCGCGCTCGCGTTCAAGTTCAGCTCGGCGTATGCGGATTTCGACAACAGCGAGCACCCGGCTAAGTTCGCGTTGAGACAAGAGCTGGAGTGTGGATCCGGGTAATTATTTTCCAGCTACGGTCATAAGTCAATTTCTAACACGAGACGTGAACAGAACGGTTGCGGTAGAGGGGAGCTTGAACATCACCATGGCTTGTGGACTGCCGTATCTACCGAATGGATGTGGTCCTTGTCTTCAACATCAATGCAACGGCACAACTTTTCTTCTTCATTCAGACAGCTGAAGACAGGCAGAAATGAGGTACGAGTGCGGTGCGGTAGAACATTATTCTACTCTCGTTCCCGTGTGCAAAGCCTAGGGCTATGACTTCTATTGAGTTACGCTATCAGGAGGGTGGGTCTAGTTAACACATGTTTATATAAAGCCTTCATCTATGCCTACTCCGTCACTGGATGTGAAACTGTTCTCCGTTCCATTAATTCAAGTTTTTCCAATGTTCGCAAAAATAGTGTGCCTATTACCCCTTTTCTTGGTTGAGAACTGGTGTCAGGGGATAAAAGTGGAGAATAGGGGTGGCCCACCTGGTAGCCCCTATCGAGTATATAAGTGATCCGCCAGATCTTACTAACTAACAACTGGTTGATAATACTATACTAGGTGTAATCTTCGAAGTGACAGTAGTCGTGATTTACTGGGAGGATACCGTTTCTTGAAAAAAAAAAAAAAAAAAAAAACCACCGAGGTAAAAAATGGTGAGAACGAAAAACGGCAAAAATAAAAACGTACAACACCAGGGATTCGCTGGTCGTCACCGACCCAACTACTAATCTAGCGGTATCTGGTTTGTCGCTGGGAGATCGGACGGGATCCCGAGTATTCCAGATCCTATGGTCGTACGTGGAAGTTGTCACCCTGTTACGCGATATATTCTACGCGCGGTACCCTTGGATGTGGATAACTCAGGTCCCCCAGATCGGCAGCCCCTTTTAACGCCACGTATGCTGGCAGCTCCCCAAGTTATTGACTGCGTATTCTTATTAAGTAAGAAGATATCTAATATATGTGCTTACAGTATGCCGTAATCTGATTATGAAACTGTCGTTTAATTTCAGACACAATCCACCGGACTACAGCTTATATTCACGAGCTTTCAACGGAGGAAAAAGACTATCAACGTGCTTCTCTTTCTATATACCTGACGTTTCTACTATTGAAGTATACTCACAGCGTATGCCAGTATTCTGTTATGTACTTCGGGTATAGCCAACCTAAACTACCGTCCAGACCATGCTTCATCCATCACGGTTCAGCTCTGCGTAGAAACACCTCGACTACCCCTCTCATCTTATCCTCGACCGCCTTCCTCTCCTTGGCACTCGTCGGCATTGGTGCTCGACAGATGGCTGTGCCGAATATTTCGGCAGCTTTCTTCTCCCACGCGATTCGGCGCTGTATCGCAGCTTCGTTGATCGCCGCCACGCCTGATCCCGTATTGCTCCGGCGGAAACTCAGGCTACGCTTCCCTAATGAGCCCGTCTTGCGAGTATTTAAGGCTTCGGACTCTTCCTTACTGAGGGGCACTATCTCGCTTGCGACCCGTGTTATCATAGACATAAGGAAGACGAACGAGATGTTATAGTACGGCGCTGCCGAGAGGATATCGAGAATGGAGGTTTTCCGTTCTTCGGCCATAAGTGTCACTCTCCCATCTCCTATGCTAGGAATGGCCTGCTCGATCTTGGCCCATAGTGGTGTAGTAACGATTCCGTCCGGCATGCTGCAGAGAAACAATAGAAGGACCTCGCTTACAATCTCGAAACGTTTTAGCGTCGGCACATCGGCCGTAACGATTTCTAGGATGGGCTTGTCCTCTTCTAGGGCTTCAATGATGGCTGCCCGCAATTCTTCATGGTCTTCAGAGTTAATTGTCTGCCACGAGCCTTTATCAAATGGCCAGCCAGGCTTGTCCCGGGGTACCTTGGCCTCTTCCAACATGTTCTCGTCAGCTACCACCCGTTCTGCCAAGGATTCCACAGCCTCCGTTAGTTTGAAGAGTTCGCTGGGTGATGATTTGTGCACCTCTAAACTGTAAGGTATCGATCCTCCCTTATTCCGTTCTTTTACTAGGGCTCGGATGCCACCACCCCTTGGGACGCGTATGAGCTCTTCGAGCGAGCGCCCGAAGCAAGAGGGTATCCAAGTAGCCCTGATCGGAATGAAATGATCTCTTCCATCAGTGACGCGTAGTATTATGACGTCTTCCAATTGGGCTGTTTCATCGTTCAGTGCTCGTACATGAGCCAAGTCGTGAACGTAGGCTTCTACAACGGCATTAACAGTCTCTCCTGGCTCTAGAGTTATCTCGTCGCCCAAAGGATCTCGTGTTTCTCCGTCATCGTTCAGCAAAGAGCGCACAAACTTGAACTCTAACCACGGCGGGTATGTTGCTTCATCGTCTGATATGCTGGTTTTGCCAACGAAACAGAATTTGGCCAAAACACCTCCAGTATTGGCGATAGTCAGAGATCTTGTCTCCTTTCGTAGGAATCCGACCTCCCCAAAATCGATGCCTTCGCTTCCATCAGTTACCTTGTTTTTGTCTGCCGAGTCTTTCCCGTCAACGATGATGGTGACGCCGGGTCGCCCTTCGTTTTCGACCCGGTCGAGCTCCTTTGCCACCTCGGCATAAACCTTGGCTTTGAGCTCGGGAACCACGGCGTCGTAGTCCAGCGTAAACATAGAAACTAAAGGTTTATGATCCGACGACATGATCCGTTGATGACTCGTATATATATCCAAATTAATCTTGTCGACAAAGCCTTCTTTTGTAACGACATGCTCCAGGGTGTCCTCCGCTTCGTCGTATTCATCGTACTCGTAGGTATTATCTTCGTATGGCAGATTATCATTGCTCGAATCGGTGGTAGGATCATAATCGAATAAAACGCTCTCATCATCAGTAGCCTTATCAATGCCAAGCTTGGTCATCTCTTCATCCTTCTTTTTGGCCTCAATTTCGTCTTGGCATTTCTTTTCATATTTGTTGACATCCGTACGCGTTCGATATAAGATACGATCGCACCAACTAGGAGCTCGCTGCTTTTCAGAGGAATCGAAGAGCCCTACGGTGCCGACATCGTATTTGTATGTCGGTAGAAATGTTATAGCACCTTCGTGCCAACCTTCATGGAATGCCTTGCGTTCTTTCATCATCCGCTTGAGCTGGTCATGGGGGAGTAGGGAATCGAGAGTCGCTTGTAGGGATGCCGGATCGTCAGCCGGGTCAGGCACAAAGTCGTCGGGTTCTGGAAGCTCAGTACTCTCATCGCTATGATATTTGTCGAAAGAGGCTTCACGTGATATCATCCCAGGAGTATTTGAACCCTCTGAGCCATCGTCATCATTGTTGCGCAATACAATGACGCCATCATCGCTAAATGAATCCCCGGTTTGCTTCTTGTTGATATCATACTCGCCGCGGGAATGTAGCATGAGTATGCGGCGAATATCTTCTCCCGGAAGGCCGTCGACGCGAAAGTTGAGGTCGCCAAACCAAAATGCGAAATCCTCATCCCCCAACATATCCCCGTCATCTTCCATTACGCCAGCAGTGTTAATAGGAGTGAATTTGGTCTGAGTCTTGATCCTATTATAATCCCAACATCGCCGATCAAGGCTGGCTTGGTCGTGACCAGAGGCGAGGTGACAATTGGTAAAAGCGAGACGAGTGGTCTCGCCAAGGAGAATGCGAGATGTGATACCTCCCTTATTACCCCAGTAGCCCAGTAAGCCATATGTCCCGGTTCCGACGCTAACGGTAGACTCATTCGATATTGTCTCGGCCACCTCGGGAGATGCGTAGATCAGCAAGAGTAGACCAACAAGTTGCTCGCTTGCAACAAGTGTGTATCCCTTTGGCAAGGCGGCTTCTAGCGCATCTTGCCATTTTGCTATGGCATTTGGGTCGGAGTAGAAGGCTTGGGAAACAATGTTCAGGTCGACGATCTCTTGGAGTCCAAGTACGTAGAGCCCTATCTTGTCACCACCTAATAGACGGACAGAAGGTTCCTCTTCCAGTGTTGCGCCGCCCAGTGTGCTCGAGTCAGTTCCAGATTTCGCGCTCGCTCGGGCTGCAGAATCTCTGCTCGTATTTGTTTCCACGGTGTCGGGTTTGTCTGATAAATCCATTCCAGCCAGCTTCGCATCCAATCGTCGTTCCACACCTTTGCCATCGACAAACCAGCTAGCCAGGTCCTTATCGGTACCCAGACGGCCAGCGACGTTCCATGACCCGATCTTGATTCGTATGCGATGCGGCTTGACGTATTCGGACTTTCTAGCATGTACAGCACGGGAGAGGGAGTAGTGGAAGGTTGAAGCTGTATCGTCGACTGGTTCAGGTTCCGAGGTAACGGAAGGGTCGCGATTGGCCGACATGGCTGCTTGGATGTGTTTTCGCTATTGAAACAACGCCAGAGGTAGAAAACTTGGAGGAAGGAAGGATGTCCGAAAGGGTATGAGACTCGAAGATTAGCGCCTATGTCAGCTCGTGATCGCGTGGGCAGAATCGGGTGTCCAGCATGTTGACCTGTGACGTTATGGAGGGGCTGTGCGTAGAAACTGCGAAAAACATGTGAACGCAGGAATTGCGACCGTCTTTATGGTATATTGTGAATAGGTACCTAAAGGAAAGACGGTTGCATCCGAGCGACTCGACTTGAAATCATGAAGCAGTTCAGTTGCAGATTTTGACTAAAGGTTGAAGTTAAATACAACCTTGGAACTGTCGCAAGACCCAAAGCTTGCCTGGGGGGAACCTAAGGCTAAAGCTAAGGCTAAGGGCTTTGACGTAGCTTACCACAAGGGATAATCGGGTGCTTAGTGCCCACTTAACTAATACGATAAGCGATCTAGAGATCTATATTTGGAGTTGGCACGCTACTTACACACCCAATATACCTTAAGTACCTAGGTATGACTTGTAGGTAACTATTAGTTTATTAGTGGGAGAGGACAACTAGATGATCGCTTGACCAAATCATTTATTTTTCTAAGGATTGGGCTTTTGTTATATCGAGTGGACGTAGATTGCAGATACAACTTAAGCAAGCATAAGGTCATTAACACATTCCAGGGTAAAGTACCTCGGCCGGAAGAGTACAGCAACTTCAGTCGCTTCTTTTAGCAACTATTACCAGGTACATCAACAGAGATATTTAAGAATGGCTTGTAGCTGCACACAGATGTTGGTTACAAGAAACCTCTGTCGCCATATACAAAGGTACCAATAACTCCGATTATTCCGTAGTCCGTATCTTCCGATTTAACAGATCGACCTCGATCAAGCTCCCTTCACCGCCTACCCCAATGGGGGGCCAGGGAGTGGGGGGAGGGGTAAGGTAAGCCGAGCTATCAATTCCGGCGGCATTTCATTCGTCAGCGCAAAAAACAACCAGCTCCCAATTCCAACACCCGTCGTCATTTCCGAAACCCAACCAATTTTCACTTTTTCCCCCCCTATATCACCAACAAAAGAAAAGAGACAAAGTAATACCGACGAGCTCATAAAATGCCCAACATGTCTCAGCCCACGCCCCGCAAGCATCAGAACGCCTCGTACTCGCCCCGTTCCCACGCGACCGCGACCGCGACCGCGCCGCACTCGCACTCGACGACCCGGCACCACCACCACCAGCAGCAGCACTACAACACCCAGCAGCAGCCGCACGCCCAGTACGCGCACGCGCGGAGCCGGTCGCAGCAGCTGCGGCAGCAGGCGGCGGCGGAGCAGCTCGCGGCGTCCAACACGTCGGACTACGAGTCGGACACGGCGCACTACATGGCGTCGCACCCGCCGGGCCCGCCGCCCGCCGCCCTCGCCGCCCGCACCAACACCGAGCTCAACCTGGGCGTCCTGCGGCGGTACCGCCCCGGCGTCGCCAGCATCCTGTCCATCGCCGCCAACGCCGTCGTCTACGTCTTCAACACGACCTCCAGCAAGTGGGACAAGGCGAGCCTCGAGGGCACCCTGTTCATCTGCGCCCAGCAGCGGGACGACGAGAACTCGGACGACGACGCCGACGGCACCGACGACGGCCTCCTCTTCATCCTCAACCGCAAGAACCTGACCAACCTGGCGCTGGACCTGCGCGCCGTCGCCGACTACGAGCTCGCCACCGACCTGCTCATCTTCCGGCTCGAGGAGGAGAGCGTCGTGGTGCCGATGGAGAGTAGGGAACCCGTCCGCCCCAAGGTCCTCGGCCTCTGGATCCACGCCGAGAGCGACCAGGACCGCAGCACCAGCTCCGCCCTCATCTACGAGCTGTGGACCAAGGCGCGCGCCGCCGGCCTCGAGCAGGGCGAGACGACGCAGGACGAGACCACCTCGGCCAGCCAGTCCAGCGCGTCGCCGGCCGAAGGCCAAGGCGCCGGGACCGCGCCCATGGGGGCGCACGGGGGCGGTCGCCAGGTCAGCTTGAACGAGCTGTTCGGCCGCAGCCAGAACGGATTTGGTGGGCCTTAGGTTAGTTTCTTGGGTTTCCGGGATTGGAGAAGTTGATGGGATGGAGAGGTGTTGGCAGAACATCGACACAGGCTATGGTTATTGACGGTGAATGGATCATATCTGGCGTTCCGAGAGATACCCCCAAACTGGCATCGGCATTAGCGTTGGCATTGGCATTAAGAACAATGAAGGCTTTTTTCATATATAGTTAGCTTAGTAGGTATGAAGTAATTGAGTGTCGTGTGTAAACCCGTTAGGCTTTATGTTCTCGAACTTCAAGTTAAATTCCCATAATGCTACAGGAATGTACGATTGTACGATTGAATTGAAGAGCACAATATCCAGCAGTATCTAGGTAAGCTTGCCCCTTTCTTCCAATGGTTACTCGCTTCCCCCATCCCGAACAAGCGTTCTACCCCACGGAGACTGGAAATACCTATGAACCCCTATCTCAGGGGTTCTGCTCATGAATCTGGATCCATATGCCTTACAGGACAACGTTGCGCCTCAACGTCTCAAATTAATTTAATCAACTGCGTCGAGTAACACCTCAAAGTGCCCATCCTTGTCCAATTTCTCATTAATCATCAATATGACGAAATGTACGCTCTGCCTACCGTCCTTGCGTCACGTGTACCGTGTGCGATTTAACCGGTGGCGTAACGTGATATCTACCTTATCCCATTCGCCTTTTCGTACACGCCTGGCAAGTCGACTTGATTAATTGTAATAGAGTTGACACACTCTTAGGTAATTTGAATTGCTAAACCACTTTTTCCCTGAAATACATGGATAGTGTTAGAAGACGTATGCTCCCCCAAAAACGCCTTTGCTAGCGATCAGACCTGCCTGAAGAAGCTTGGGACCGACGCGGTCAGGGTCTATCTTTCGCTCGTATATAAGTCACTGAACACCTGAAAAGCATAGTCTCGAATCATCTCCCCATAATACCGTAAAACAGTTGAGTGGTTGTCGAAGGTCGTCTTTCGATAGGTCACTCCTGGCCCCGAACGAGACCTGTAGAATGTGCAGCTGGTAGAATGTCGTACTCGCATGCGTTGAATCACGTCCACCCTTAGGCGTAAGCGAATGTAATAGGTTCCCGCCCGTGTCATAATACTTCCTCACCTTCCTCCTCTTCTCTGAATTTAATACCACCTTCAACTTCGATTCCACCGCTAACCCATTCGTGTCCTACTACCTTCTCCATGGGCCATCGACTCCTAGCCCGCTTCAAGAGACCTTCGGTTATCTCCATTGCTCCCTTTAATCCTTCACTCTCGAATTTGGCCTCGTTTGCGTCGTGGTCGCCATCGTCGCCCTGGTATTTGATCCATCTCCACTCCACACGGGCGATTCGATGGCTGGTTCTACTTCGCATCCTCTGTGCATCGCTGGCACCCGGCGGAGGATCGAAAGGAAGTCGTGATTCAAGGAGAGCATAGAGTAAAACGCCAAGCGACCAAGCATCAACAGCTCGTCCATCGTACGATTGCCCCAATATGACTTCCGGTGCAGCGTAATCGTCCGATCCACAGCGAGTCTCCAGCTTTTCTTCGTCGGCCACGCGTCGTGACAGGCCGAGGTCAGTAAGTGTAATCACAGAGTACGGATACGTAGCCCAATCTTGGTCGGGCTTTGTAAGTTCAGCCGGCGGAATATTGACCAGAACGTCTAGCGAACTCGTTAGCAAATGAAAACACATTATCACGTCCAGCTTCAAGCTAGAGAAGGAACGCAAGATAAATGGTAACCTACTCTCAAGCTTAATATCCCTGTGAACAATCCGCCGTTCGTGGAGATATCTCACCGCACCCACTAGCTCTGCAAATATCCTTCTCAGAAGTACTGGTGTCAGAGCGTCTCGGTAAGTTGTCGCGACGTCGAAAAGGTCGCCGCCGGGGCAATAACTTAAAACCAGCAGCGCTCGTGTTGGCTCGATACTCCACGCCTTCAGATGAACCAACGAGGGGTGACTTATGGTCTGCATTATGTCCAACTCCCGCTTGAGACTCATCTCGATGCGCTCTTCCGATGCGCCACCTCGAGGCCCGTGCTCGCAAACTTTAACAGCTACCAAAGTCTTGCGATGAGGCTGCGAGGTTGTGGTTGGTGATGGGAGTCCATTGGTTCCGTTTACCATGTCATGGTTCTCCTCGTCGTCGGCAGCAGTTTGGCTTGTTGCTAACATAACCCGGCTGAACGTTCCTTGACCCAGTTCCTTGATAGCACGCCACCGCCTGAGTCGTCCATCGTATCGGCCGAGGGCATCGAAATATTCGTAGCGAGACCTTTTGGAATTCGAGCCGTCGCTGCTCTGGGACGACTCGCTAGGAGGAGGGGTCGGTGGTTTGGTGACAGGTATAATTCCTCGCGCTTCCGAGAGGTGAGGTTCTCGGCGTAGATGAGGGTCAGAGGCATTATCCACGTCTTTCCCATCAACCTTGCCTGATACCGTATTTTGTCTTTTCGGGATACCCTTCGGATCCGGTATGTATTCACTAATACTCCTGTTGCGAGTGTGCTCAACCTTGCCGCTGCTGACTTCGGCTGCATGGCCAACATTGAGCCCAGCGTACACCTTTCTCTTAGTCTGGTGCGCTAACGCTGACGCAACAGATTCGCCGGTTGTGGTGATGAGTACCGAGTCCGGCATGATTGGGGGTAGAATTTCTCGCGCCTGCGACGGCCGACGGGAACCGAGTAGCTTCCACGGACCGGGCGAATCACTACCTAACAGTGGTGACGGCAGAGGTGTGACATCGCCCATAGCAGATATGACGGGACTCGGATAGGCTGAGCTTGCCGCAGACCCGATGCTTTTAGGGTAGTGCTTCTTGAAGCTGGGGGTTCTCGAGACGGGTTTCAGATTCGGAGAGGAAGTCTTGTGTTGGAGACTCAAAGTCGAGCGATATGTCGAAAAAGCACCGTGGTTGCTGTTGAGGCTGTCGGACCGCAACGGAGGCGCAGGTGGAACATCAGTCGCGATGTACAGAGGATTGCTGCCTCTATTCAGTGGGGAATGCGAGTAGGGCGGCTCGTCGGGAGACGAATCTTCTGACGTGTGTTGTGGCAAGGGCGGAGAGGGGGCTGTGGTATGCGATTGGAATTGGATCTGACCGTGGGGGAGCAGCGGTCTCGAGCTCATTGGTTCTTCGCGGGTGCAATTCAAGGGGTTGGACTCGCCGTCATGTATTGTTATGCGATTCGTCTGTACATTTCGTCGATTTAATGCGTCGGAAGCTGTTAAGAAGGGATCAGGTTCCAAGGTCAATGCGTGAATCTGTTCGGATTGTGATGTTGGTGAGCAGTTGTGATCGAGAACAGCTTCTGGCAGAAAGTGTGACTGGGGCTGAGTCTGTCCGCCAGTCATACTTTGATTGCTGAACCTGAATTAGCAGGTACAGTTGACAGCGGTTGGGCTTGACAAGCTGAGACGGTGAGACGAGAGACGGGATCTTGTGTGCGTGAATGACTCGACCCGAGAGCCAAGTGTAGAAGAGAACCAGCTAGCAAGGATTAGGAAAGCGTTTGTGTGGAAGGGGGACAGTGATTTTTCTACAACGAATGACGGGATACCGAATCTGAAGACCAGGCGAGCCAGGCAACCCTGGGCAGGTAACTTTTAGAAAGGTCGTACGTACTTGTAACAGCACTAAGCTCTAGCGGGTGCCTAAATAAACGGCGGCGGCAGTCAGACGGTCCAGAAGCCCACCTACACTAATATTGAGAGTGGTGATTGGGGATATTTGGCTTTCGATCCGGTGCGATGCGGTGCCTGGTACCTGATAAGGAACCTGAGGATGGAAGCCGGCAGACCTTATTATTTGGCACGGGACTCCGGAAGAAAAATTATCTCAAGTTAAAAACGAGTTTGTCGTGAGTTCACCAGACGAAGGCGGATGTTTATTTTTTGACAGCCTAAAAAAAAACCGCAGACCCAGTAAGGTCAGGGTGAAGCTAGGACAAGCACAGGCAGCGTAGGCGGGCTCAAAGTCGAACACGGCGGCACAGCCTATGGACTGTAACGTTGACCTCAGACTGCATTAGTTTAGGTCGTGGTCGTGGGCGAAATGCAGTGCACCAGTCTGCCAGTGAGGGAAGTCTTGGCTGAGACAGGGGTACGATGCGCGTCGCCTCGATATCGAATGAGATGTGCGTTTCGTGACGGAGCTGCAGTTCGCTTTCTATAACACAATATATGACAACACGGGGGGAAACCAGGAGCTAGACCTGGTACCTTGGGTAATTAATGAGGGCAGACCTGGAATATTTCGAACGTGGGGGATCTTGTATCTGGCGATATACTATCGATGATAAGAGCGTAGTCGTTACACAGCAGAGCGAAGAACAATGGAAAAGGATTGGACGGAACGGGACACGATTGTTTGCGAAAAAGATAATGAATCAACGGATGACCTAGGAGTAGACTACATACCTAGGAGAGGTGAAGAACTCGGTAGAATTTAGATTAGGGAAATTGAACTTCGGGACACGAGATTGTTTTTAATTTCAAGTCCATGTTAAGGTTAGGTCAGATGATGGGAGACACTTGGAGGCTACGCTACCTAAGGTACCATAGTCTACGTTTCTGCTTATGTCCTTGCCAAAGATAAAAATGCCAGTGACAGTGACAAAATTGACAGGCAGGACGCTATCGGATTAAGATGTGATGCACTAATCGTACAAGTACAAGAAAAGTAGTGTAGTGTAGTGGTAGGTGTTCTAAAGTAAAGCAGTCCGGAGGCGACGGACTCAAGACGGACAGGTGGGGGGGGGGGGGGGGGGGGGGCTTTTACAAATGCAACCATTACGGCGACCACCGTAGGGAAACAAGGCAGTTAACCCCCAAAAAAAAACCCGCGGGGGCCCGGGTGTATAAGGT